>JAZGTK010022231.1:0-10337 GCA_036877625.1 Ambastaia sidthimunki | reverse complement strand
ACACAATAGGACAAGACGAGCCTGCGGTTCTGGTACAGTGTTGACCTCAGAGCAAGGATTCGAGATTCATAAGAGGCACCGGACCGACAACACAAATGATAAATCATCATTATAAGCTTAACAATAGTTAAGTACACATAAAACACACAGGGAAGTTCGAGTAAAACGTATAAAACCTGAAACGTAACTGTGGTCCTGCAGAGACATCTAGTGGCGACCAAACATCTTCTCTGAACACTGACAATATGACGTCATAAATGAACAGGATTATGAATAACGTGCAAACACTGACTGTGTTTAATATATGTTTTGTAAATCATGATTAACACATTTGGAGTTTATGGTTTTCCTCTCTTTATACACACTGGAGTTGCTACTTGATAGATAGTAAATGCTGGAGAGATAACAAGATGATCAACACACACACAGACAGACACACACACAGACACACACACAGACACACACACAGACACACACACAGACACACACACAGACACACACACAGACACACACACACACAGACAGACACACAGACAGACACACAGACAGACACACAGACAGACACACACACACACAGACACACACACAGACACACACACACCTGCTCTGACCGCTGCTGACTGATGGAGTGATATCAGGAGTCAGAACATACAGACTGTTGTTCTTAGGCAGATGTAAAGTCCTGAGAACCGTCTGAGAGAGAGACAGAGAGAGTGTGAGTGTGTGTGAGAGAGAGAGAAAGAGAGAGAGATTTTTATTTAAATAGTTGCACATTTTAAAAATGTAAATTATTGAAGAATACTCAAACAAACCAACAACTACAGATTAACAAAAAAAAGGACAAATGAATAAATGTAGTTTATGAAAGATACTTTATAACTGTATAATGTTTATTTTTGCAGGATATATTCAGTCACACTTACACTGTCTGACACATCTCCAGTTTTCCAGCCTTTTAACTGCATTCTGGACACGAGCAGCTGCAGCTCAGCCTCTAAAATCTGTTTAATATCACCTGCAGAAAAACAGAGACAGCGCTATACAATAACAGTTTTAAATGAAACCACTAGAGGGCAGCACAGTTTCGATCTTCCTTCATTCATTCAGAAGCAAAGCTGACACTTTTCTTTCAAATGACAATTTGCAATTTGCAATGTTTCTTCATCAAATGTTTGTAACGTGTCTTCAACAATTCAAAACAAAAGTAATGCCAAACATCAGAACGAGTCATTTCTCTTGACATCTGAATTCATTGAGATTTCTTCATTTTATCACTGCATTTGTGTGTGTTTGTGTGTATTTGTGTGTCTTGCTGCGCGTGTGGCACACACACCTGCAACAGCTTCCTGTTGACTTCTCAGTGACAAAACATTCAACTTTCATTCACAGAAACTCTGTCAGGACACAGCGTGTGGTCAGTGGCTTGTGTCATACCAAGAATCAAAGCTCAGATATGCATCTACCGAGAAAAGGCTTGTTTAGCTGAAACTGAAGACAGATACGGTGTCTCCAAGAACTTCTGAGAAACAGCAGCTGATGGTGTGCAGCATTGTGGGTAACAGAGGCCATGACACGTGGCACTTCAAAAGCACAACGCTGGTTATTTTAGGGTTATTTTGGGGTTATTAAGCAAATTGATAATAATGATTTAAAATTTTAGCTGTCAGGTCAGATCTTCCAGAAAATGTCAGTTTGGCTTCATTAGATTTTGCAGTTTTAGATTTCAAACACATCTGGATTTCTGCAGCTCTGTGGACCTCACTGGAGATCTCTGAGCTGTTGTAATGTGTCTGTGAGTCTCCGTGCTCACCCACTGTGCTGTTCTCCTCCAGCACCACCTCCACGGAGCGCTGCCGGTACTCCACACGGAAGCTCAGCATCCGGGGCTGCCGCTCCACGATGTGCCGAGAGGGCGGGGCGGGGCCTGATGAAGAATGGGGTGGGGAAGATGATGCTGCTGCTGAAGGCGGGGCTGAGGGCGCAGGCGCTGTGGCTTCTGATTGGCTGTGAGGTCCATAGGGGCCAGTCTGAGATGCTTCACTTGAGAAATTACTGCACAAAATAGATTCAATGACACAGGATAACATAATTATTACAATTCAGAGTCCAAACTCACAACAAAAGCACAAAAGTTCAATGCAAATGAAAGAACACAAATAACATAATCACAATTTGAATAACGGTACACCAAACACGTAACACTGACACAACTCAAATATCAACACATCATTAACACATCACATTCCTACTGGATCTCGTCACTAATATCAGTCCTGTGATTTAATGTTTGTCCAGGAAATAACATGTCCGGCTCTCTTTATTTTCTCTAGAATTCAGTGTAAATATTAGCCCTCTTCTGTTTACATTTAACAAACATCAGTTTACTTTGAAACAAACTTTACCTGCTAAGGTCTCTTTTTTATTCTCCCCTTTCTCATATTTCTTATTTTTTTACCCTTTTAATATCTTATCTTCTACTCCGACATTGGTCAATAGTTATTCCACTGTCTGTCTCTAGATGGCAGTATACACCCTCAGTTTTAGGTTGCAAGAACATTTCCCTAACGTTTCCATTATATATCTCTACCAAAGACATTATGACACGGACATGCTCCGTGCTGCTCTGACATTATGCCGATTCCTTAACATCCGGCAGTCATAGCTGGACCTCATTACAGACGAATCCCTTTAGAGATGAGGCTGGTCTCATTTTACAGGAGCACAAAAACATTAACCACCTCATTCAACACCTGCTGTCGAGCTCAGTTGGGTCTGAACTCAGGAACATCCATCATCATTGAAGTTATTTCTGTTCTGGACTGCTGACTACATTTAAAAGCAGTTCAATAGAGCAGAATGTCTGTCAGAGGAAATCTTGTGTAGAGGGTTTTGAGTTCATTACAATCATCATTCATACCTTTGTAAGATGCCGTTTTCTTGTGGTATCACTCCGTTGATGGCTGCCTGAAGAGATGAGAAGCACAAAAAGTGTTTATTAGAGAGTAAACGACTACAAGAAATAACAACTGTTCACTACAGTTAAGATCAAAACTCAGAGTGTATGTAGTTTGTAGTTTATGTAGAGAAACAATTTAAACCTTGAACTTTAAAATATCTTGTAATGATATTTACTAACTTTATATAACCTTAACTAACCGTATATGTGTGTTTAAGACTTTTAGATTAAACCTAAACTAAATGCATCTTACCACCAGGTCCCAGTTGTTGAGTTCTAGAAGTGCGATCGCTTCAGCTATGTTGTCGATACCAGTACATGCCTGAATTAACAAACAGACAAATATAAATATATATATATAGCTTACGTATACATACACAAGCGTTCTTAAATCATTTTGCAAACAGATATTCAAGTACATCAGATGGTTTGTGTAAAGATATTATTTTGTGATAACAGTAACACATAGTTAAACCACAGCAGATGTCACCTCATCATTGTTAAGTTTCTTGTGAGGAAACATTGACTCATATTGAAGTCACACAATAACCCCACTGAACATCATAAATGACAGCTGATGACAGAGAAGAAACAACCTCAACAAAACAACTAAAATGTAAACACACCAGACACACGTCTAAGTAAAACTGCAGACAGACACAGTGTCAGTCCATCTGTCAGTTCTGGCATTAAAACACTGACAGTGCTGTATTAAATGCTGTCAGGGTCAGTTGATGACATTAAATGATGCATTTGTAACAGTTTATTCATGCTTTCAGACTTCATTTATCCCCTAACTGTTCAAACAAAGCCATGACAGCTGCTCATCTCGAGACATGTCAACAAACATGACTTACAGTTAGCCGGCCGGGCTCAGTAACAACCACAAAAACAAACTTCAAATAAACCTACAAACCTATTTATCTGAGGATTGTGTAACCTGCGTTATTGCTGTCGAGAAACTCACCTGAAAATCGGCCAGGATCATTTCTCTGTCCATGTTACTATCGGAGGCCATTGCTTTGACAGGCTAACGACACATGTAAATACCCCCAAAATATTGACCTCCGGGTTCAGAAAAGCAGCAGAGGACGCGGATGTCGGTGTGATGGGGTAAATGGGGTATTAACGCTGCCCTTCGTGCCCGTGTTGGCAATGTTTAGCAGATTTCAGATTTTCTGTTATCGTCACAGTTGTGGCTCGGCGTTCAAAGCAACGGAAACATCTTACAGCTGCCGTAAAGTGTCGTGAGTGTCGTGCACTGTCGCGAAACTGACGCGTTGAACGGTGTTATATTAAAGGAGCCGCACTGCGTAATTTAAGAAACACATTAAAAACTTTGAGCGTTTTTATTGAGAAAAACAGTCTTTGGTCTGTTGATTGATTTAAATGATTTGATGAAGCTGTAGCTGCAGTTCAGTTGTTTGTAATAAATAAATGAGGATTAATTTACATAGTTAATCTCATAGCTGTAAATTGTGAATATTGAAGATTGAGAAACTGCGGTGCAGTGGATAGTTTACACGACTGGTTATTAATCTTACACTGTTTAACAGTGTTGCCTCAAATACTTGGATTTCTTCTTCCAGTAATGCATTTGGTCATGCACGTTGTTATTGGTCAAACTAACACTGCGACACATTTTCACGGAACTCAGCGATGATCTTTCAGCGTAAAAATCTCGCCGCGCCGCGCGTCGGTAAAAGTGGGCGGAAGCGTCACAACTGTCCTGCAAGCACCGCATCCAACACCAGCACACCAGGGTGAACACAGCGATAACCGGGACGTAACTAACCTGCAGGTACTAACTAGTTACAGTGTTTCATATTTTGAATATGTCACTTGCATGCATGTGCAGATCAACCAAGATTTGCATTTGAAGTTTTATGTTCAAATATTCCCGTTCAAAACGGGCGGGACGTTTGCAAGAAATTTACAATACAGCATTGCAATGTGTCTAATGCATCTAATCCCTCCCGGTGTTTATTTCTGTTGCAGGGACGTTTGGAGACACAGATAGCGGCTGTGATGAAACATCTGCGGATGACGGGTCTCAGTCCTCCAGCCTGTTGCACCTGCATGAAGTTTATATCAAAAGACTCATGAAGGGACACGACGGAGAAGATTGAGTCTCAGATACGAGAGTTTTTTCATGCAGACCGAGTCATTGCTGTTTTTGCTACTGATCTCCAAAGTGCCTTAACGTGAGATCATTGGTTCCAGCAGTTTGTGTGTTTTTGTCTTTAATATGTAGCTTCATATCTGCCAGTAGTCACAACGTTGTTATTTTCACCACCTCTGCTGGTTTGTGTCGTTGAGATGAATAAAAATAAGGTTAGGATTTTATTTCTAATAGATCAGCTTTGGGGAGATTCGGCTTTGCGTTTATCATCTGGACCGGGACCACAGAAGAGCTTCATGTCACACGGGAGGAACTTTCTACAGAGTTCATATAAAACAGGATGTGTGCTTTGTTTCTCGTATTTTTCCATTATAACCGATCGATGGATGTTTGAAAGCTGCAGCGTGACATCTCTCGTTTCTGGGCTGGTTCTGGGGGTAGGTCTGCATTAACGGGGCGGACCTCGGCTCATTTACGATATTTCTTTAGGTGGGCTGGAAGTTTGGACTCTTTACTACAGCTTTGTCGTCACCGTCAGTATTAAACACATAAACCAGCAGCCATCTTTCAGCTGGAAGCAGAGATGAGAGAGTTGCACATCTTCATGGCTGAAGACACGGACAGGCTGAGCGCTGCGGCTGCGAGGGGAGACCTGCAGGAAACTGAGACTCTGTTACAGAGCAACATGAAGGTTAATGACAGAAACCAGTACGGCAGAACAGCCCTGCAGGTCAGACACACTTCAATCTTTACATCTAACAGCCTGTGGAAATAAACTTGAATGCTGTTCACACGTGCATCTCATCCACCATGTATATAGTGAGCTGTATTTTTAAACAACCATGTTTACTGTGTGTAGTGCATCAGAAACAATAAAACACTGCGTTTGATTTACTTTAACATTTGCTTGTTAACCGCATATCCAAACGATGTGTATATTTTTATATTAATAAGTTGGAGTGGAGTTTTTGATTAGCAGACCCCTGATGCATATTTGTTATATTACTTATAATATTTTTTTAATTGTATTGGGTCATTTGATAGTAAAAACCTAAAGACTGTTATATAACACCTTAGCCATGGTGCTATGTCAGATTTTAGTTTTTACTCTGAAATAATTCAAAGGGCATTCAGACATCAGTGAAATGTTTCATAAATATTTTACACAGCCTAAAAGAGAAAAAACAAAGTTCAGTTTTTTTAATGACCACATAATTTATATTGTACAGTTAGTAAGTGTTTAGATGTGTATGTTAATTTTGTATGCATCACATAAAACTTCTTAAAGCGTCAGATAATTGAAGCTAAAACTTTACAAGTTTCTTAAGGGTAAAACCTTTTAAAAATGTCATTCACTTATGAATAAAATATTTCGATTTTGAAGGCCGGCAGGACCAACACAATACAGCTGTAAAATTCAGTGTTTGAAATATCACAGAATTACTCATGAGTCTGTCATATTCACTCAATGTATTCTCAGAATGACTGGCAGTTTGCTCACTAGGTAATCCCTAGTTTCTAGCAGTATTACCCCTCCACCATTTCTGCTATAGGCGTAGAGCTACCACAGCTAACAAGTTTAGCCTCTGAGAACGTTTCCCTAACGTTTCCCTGAAGTAATGTTCCCTGTTAGCTGCTTTTATCACAAGTATTTTGATATCGCATATGTTATGGTCATTTAAAGTAGCTACTTTATTTGCATGATAGTTATAATGAAGTTTCCTTCCTGTAAAATAATGCACAACTGTCTTAATTATTGTTCGTAAGCACCTGCAGTAAAACACGTTTCAGTCATAAATAATAAACACATAAATATCAGTGCAACATTTAAAATGCACGCCTTCACTCTAAATTATACAAATAAACACGCGGTTGTGGATTGTTTGATCTCTGAAACACGTCGTGTTTGTTTTGTTGCGTTTCAGGTGGTGAAACTTGGATGTCCCTCCGTTGCTAAGGCCCTGTTGCAAGCGCGCGCCGACCCCAACGTGCGCGACCCCGTCGGAGGACTGACCGTCAGTCACGACGCCGCGCGCGACGGGCACCTGGACACGCTACAGGTGCTCGTGCAGAACGGTGCTGATGTGAATCTCCTTGACAACGACGGCAACCTGCCCCTGCATCTGGCCGCGCGGGAGGGGCACCTGGAGGTCGTGCAGTATCTCGTGTCCCACTGCAGCTCGCGACCCTTTCAGCCCAACGCAGACGGACACGCGCCTCACGAGCTGGCGTCTGCGCACAAACAGCGAAGAACTGCGGCCTGGCTCAGAGGTTTGTGTTTGTGTGGGGAAAAA
Source organism: Ambastaia sidthimunki (assembly GCA_036877625.1). Lineage (NCBI taxonomy): Eukaryota > Metazoa > Chordata > Actinopteri > Cypriniformes > Botiidae > Ambastaia > Ambastaia sidthimunki. Next base: position 2,965 of record JAZGTK010022231.1, on the reverse strand, counting down.
TAACATTTCAATTGTTAATATTTCAGTTTCAGTATGACAGTGTGGATCATTTTTTTATCTTTTCATTATTATTTCAATTGTTTATTGCCAATTGGCTGATTTTTTTACTGTAATTGGCTGATAACTATTGATAATTAATCTTGTTTTATGTCACATACTTTTGCATTTAGGTTCATAGGTTGGCTAATTTTTTTCACTAACTTTTAAATATTACACAAAGCAAGTCACATTTACTACAACAAGAAATATATGAATATTAAATTGTTTATTATTTGGAATAATTGCATGAAATGAACATGCCGTGACCGCTCTGATTTTTTATTTTATTTTTTATGACAAAATTTAGCATTTTTGCTTGTAATTAATGTATTTTATTATCATGATTTGAATGTGAAAGATTGTTTTCTGTCGCTTTGGAAATATTAAATCTTTGGTTAAACGGTGTCAGTATGTTTTCATTATGTGTGTTTAACTCTTACCTCGTGTCACTGAAATACTGGAAAACATTTGAGATTAAAATATTAAAAACAACTTCGACTTGAATTGAATTTATGACTGAACATTATAAGTTAATAATTGCTGTTGATTGTTGTCAAGTGTTTAAAGCACACAAATAAAATGACATAACAGTGACGTCTTCCTTTATATTCTTTACTGTATTGTTGTTACAGAAATATTTAGAAGAGATAAAGTGTGTAGTTTGTGATAAAAGGTCGTCTGTCATCCATAAGCAGAAACCATTTTACAGATTGCAATAAACGGTTAAGATGTTGTGGCTTTCTTTCATTGAAAAAACAAAACTAAATTACCTTCAGGTTTTCCCCCAATTCATTCGATGACAAATACATTTCTTTCACTTTTAAATATTTGAAACGTGTGAAGAGACAGATGTGGATAAACAATCAGTCAAATAAAAATACTGGCGTTTTGAAAAAGACATCATGGGTGAACTTTATTTCTGTAGCCTCCAAACGCCTCGCAACAATCTAAAACTAATAGTTTGACTTGTGGCTTGTGGCAGCCATTCATTTCAAAACTAGAGCAACACTTGGAGACAGTGAACACGTGTAACCACGAATCCATTTCTAATAAATCTTGGATAAAAATGCGTTTTCGTGCGTAAATCTCGTGTAAAGCAAGAGTTAACAAACCAAAGATTAGAAACTGGTTATGTTTATTAAGAGAATTGTGTGTGAGTTAGTTAAAAACATCAGACATGCGTGTTAAATAGCTGTTGAGTGTATAGCATGGACAGTTTGAAGTGCAAGCAAAATATTTATTATGCCAAAGCAGACGACACGGTCATCTTTCCGGTGTTATTTTTACACCTATAAATGTTTTTGCACACTGCCTACATTACAAGCTTGTTATTAATATGGTGTGATATTAGGGTTAGGTTAGACCACCACAACTGACCTTAGAACAGTTGCTTAAATGGTCTTTTTAAAAAGAACTGTCATATATGATTGCCAGAGTTCTTCAAACACACACACACACCTCTGCCATTAACTAGTCTATCTGTGGCTTTACTTAACCAAATTTTGGAGACACATTTGTACCCAAAAGGCGGCAACATCTGACAAAATCTGAGCAAAACCCTATTTTGGGGATGTCCTCATTTTTAAACACTTTAAAAATATAGTAAATAACTTTTTTTATTGCAGAAATGCAACAAGTTTTCTGTTGGGATTAGAGTGTGGGTTAGGGTTAGTGTTTATGACTAGCTGTGTATAAAAACAACAGAACTCTTTTGAATGTCCCCATTTAGAAAGAGAAGTAAATGTGTGTTATGTATTAAAAATGTAAACAAAAAACATGGTGAACACCATTATTAACCTTGAACCATGAACGTCATGCTTCACACAGCTTCAGTAGGTCTAAACATCAGTCAATAAACGGCAGGTTTTCATGGTGAGTTTAACTTTAAATGTAGGTAGTGTGGCGATTGCTCGCATCAGCTGAGCTCAGCAGTTCATGTGTCTGGCTAAACGTGACCACACGCCCTCCAGTGACGCACCAGCGCTACTGCAGCACAAACGCCATTTATCAAACAAAACCTAAATGCATTTCACCAGAAAATAACAAATAAACTAATAACAGATGTAGTTTTATGGTTCCTTTTGTGAATACATGGGCTATACACATTTATACAAATATATATTTAAAAACATGCTATATAACTACATAAGCTATATTACTATTAATGTATAACTGTAACTTTTATCTATTCATACAAAGTAATCTGTAATATTATTATTATATAACTTAATTGTATTAATAAAAGTCAAATATGTGATTATACTGTTACTCAAAACAAACACTCAATATCAGAAAAGGGCAATTTCAACAACCACACTGACAATTCAATAGCATAAATTCTATTTATTACTTGCCGGTAGTACATGTAAGATGCATAACTTTATATATACACATGTGTATTTATGTATATATATTCACAGACAGACAGTCAGAGACTCTCACACGCGTGTTACATACAAACAGATCACAGATCATGTCCATGTGCTTCCAGCACATCATGGAGTGTTTCATGTATGATGCTGATTGGTGACAGACTCTGCAGCTTGTGTCCACGTTAAGTCCAAACGTCTCTCATCCTTCTGTGATGGTGTAGAGCCTCGGCCAGCTCAGAACATCCAGCCAAAAGCCTCCTGCTCATCTGGTCTAAGGCAACAGAGCTCCATGCTTGATGGAGAGGCCAAAAAAACTGTAACTAAAGTACTGTGCAAAAACAAGTCAATGAATTTTCTATGAATATATCCCCACTTCATTACCTACCATATACATATACAGTCACTCCACACCAGACATGTCCAAACAAACAAAACAACTTTAATAGCAGCCACTAACCACGGTACATTGCTTTTGTGTGTGTGTTGAGTAAGGTGACAGATTTAATGCCTTAACACTGATCATACCAAGCAAAGCAAAGAGTCTGTTATTTTAT
>JAZGTK010022230.1:0-10337 GCA_036877625.1 Ambastaia sidthimunki | reverse complement strand
TTTGTATAGTTGGCGTTGTATAGTTGTATAGGAGAACAATTCGAGCAATCAAAACAAATTCTATAATTTTTTGTTGTGTGTGTCTATATTTTACACACCATTTTTCACTAAAATCAGACAAATTATGTAGGAGTTATAAAAAATTAGGCTTTCGATATAATTCAATATGGCAATAAAGAGGTTGCATTGATTAGGACCAATCTGGTATTATACTTGGACAAATCTACTAGAAAAATCTAGTACTTGGTCAAGCCAAAAAAACACCTAAAGAAATAAGTTGTGTAACAATGTGTTATTTCAATCACATAAGCATTTTTGTAAATTTTGTCTTATAACCATTAGGTGGTCAGGTCATGCCTATGAAGACGTTTACCAAGTGAATACACCAAAGCATGACCATGCATGACCTCATATCCCTTTTTGCAGTGTTCATGAATTTCACAAAAAGGAAAAACCTGTTAGACACAAGAGTATATGTATGTACCTCTTTACAGCAAGTGCTAGATGCTCCATTTCTGTGTTCAGTATTCGAATCTCTTTGATAAAGTTGAGGAGAACTCTTTCATACTGTGGGACCATTCTGGGCTCCATCAGACTGATGTTGAGGTAGAGGGTCGATACCTGGTCAATCCTTCACACAAACATATAACCTTTATTTTTAAATGTTTACGGCATAGTACATGTTCCACACTCTAGAAATTAATGTTAGAAATTCTAATGAAATTCTAAAAAAAAGTTAGAAATTCTAAATTTAACCAATTTTAAATTCTGCACTATTTAGTTCACTATTAATACTCACATCCAGATGTTAACCTTGCTTACATTGAAACACACACAAACCAAATGCTCTTTGGTAAGTCCTCTTTGGTACTTGTTTATACCATGTTAGTATAATACAAATTATCAGGTTTTGCACAAACTTTATATACTGTATATTTGGAGTCCATGCCAGCTCAAGTCTATGAAAATCATTAAAGCAAAAGGGGGACATACCAAATGTAAACACATTTTAAAATTAAATTCTAAAAAGTCTATTTTTATGCTGAATATGACTAAAATGTGGATACTAAACATCTTATGACAAATCTCTACTGCATACTCCACATTTTTGAAAAACATTTGTCCTGTCTTGTTTATTTGTTGAGGCTGGTAGTAAATAAGGTTTATTTTAAGAAGAATCATGTGTTGTTCAGACAATTAGCCACCAAACATATTCTATTACCAGCATGACCTAGAAAGGAGGGTGCCAAGTTATATATTAACTGAAGGGGTTTGATCCACATGACTTTGGTGTTCTCCTTTATAGAGTAGCAGTGGTGACATTCAATGACATGACTGATGAGTGAAATAAGAGGAGTATTGAGAGGATACACTAATCGATGTTCTGTCAGCATAAGCATGACTTGATGCTGATGTGTCTCATGTCAAGCCTCTGGTTAGAATCAATGCCAGTCCTGTCATGAGATACATCAAACTACATTTATAGACACTCTACAGACACTGTTGGATGCGAACAAAATTGGAAATGAATTCAGCTGGATTCTGACACCACTGTTCTCCACAAAGCTGTTAGGTAGTTGATTGGACTTAGTTTAAAATTGACAATTTTTGCAACATAGACACAGATATTTAGGCTAATTTAATCAACATTTAAACTGATCCTGAGATGAACAAAATTAACATTATTATACATCAACATTATTGTCAGTTGGCTTTTGAAAACCTGTGACTATGTGACCTTGTAAATGTCCAACATTTATACTTAGCTATTTACACTACAAAACATAGTGATAACAAAAACTACAAATGATGTAATTCCTACATAGAGGCAGGTTCAATAATTAGTGAATTTTACTTCAAATGCATTGTATAAAAAGGTGACCTTTAACAAGTAACACCTACATCAACCAAACAACAGCTAACGTCAAATAGGATAAACGAAGTTTTAAATGTTACAAACAGACTACCTAAGAACTTGGAAAGATTTAATGAACTTAAGCCAACTTCAACTTGCAGATTAAGGAAAACATGATTGGAAATGTGCACAGTCTGATAACCCAAAATTAGGTCAAATATATTTAGTTATTATAATTACAATTATAATTAACTATAAACACTAGGTATAATTATAATTATTTAAGTTATAAAACGTTACTATTTACAGGTATTTGTTTATTATATTTCAAGTTTTTTACATGGCGTAAATCGCATGTCCTATGCTTTATATTACCTGGGAATGAATTTCACCTGATCCTCCAGGCGGGATTTAAAGTCCTTCCAGGCTACAGAGAAACTTTCCCCGGCGTTTTCACCGATCAGGTCCTGGTCCAGCAAGTGTGACTCCTGAAATCCGTTAATAAACTCCTCCAGATTGATCGTGCCGTCTTTGTCGGTGTCAAGTTTTAAGAATATTGAATCTATCTCTGTGGATCGGACGTGCAGATCGGAACATATTTTTACAAACTCACATTTCTCGATGTGTCCAGACCGATTCACATCACATGCGTGGAAGAGCTCACGGAGTTTCTCCTTTTGCTCTTCAGATGCCATGACTGCTCAAGAGTGTTATTAATCACCAAACATTGTGAGTGTGACTTTTAAGATGTTTTGACCTTGTGGTTTCATGCTTGTGTACTGGTTCTTTGAGTTTGGTGCGTGGATAAACGCCCCTTACACAAACTATTCAGGGAATTGCGTTAAGTAAACAAGTGATATCTCGGTCAACTCAGCTGCAAGTGATCACCGATTGCTTGAAACATTCTGTTACGTCTCGTCAATCTGCAGTAGATGAGGTGTAAGATAGCAATTACCAAACATTAAGCAGACACTCTGACTGCTTAGTATTAATAATAATGACAACAACAACAATAATAAAATTGATAGTTCCGGTTATTAATGATGATTGGTTAAGCCGCGCTGGAGCCGTTGTACAGCAATATATTCTATAGACATACACCTGTGACCTCAATAACTGAGTATTACTGCGCCGCTGTGTTTGTAAGTTGGCCGAAGAATAGCGTAATATTTTACGACCAATGTCGTCACTTTTTTGTTGCTCTGTCTTTATTTATTTTTGAAAATTCTATGTTCTAAATTCATTGTAAACCATGCATTCTTATGGAATATTGCTTTACCATTCTTTAATAAAGAATGTAAAACATTTTTTAAGAAAATGTATTCCCCCAGTCTAGTAATTTTGTAGTAATTGTGGCATTTTATAGGACACACTTTTAAATTTTAATCCATGGTTCACTAACTCTCTCCAAAGTACTAAAGTATTTTCTGATTTGCTCTTGTTTTTTTTCTTGCATATATCAGTCTATTTTAGCTTTTTATATCGGCGTGTTAAAGGGTTTTTCAGAGTGTGGGGTGCGCATCACCAGGGGGCGCCAAAGCACGCCAGGGGAGGCGCTCATAAGGGTTAAAAATAGTTAGGCCACGTTTGTTCATACAGCAGCAGAATACGGTTGTAAGCCCTGAATTTTAGTCCTTAATATAAGAGGGTTGGGTCAGGACTCGGCCACTGGACTCTGTGCTTTCGTTATGTCACAGTCATTTTCCATCATTCTCTCCTGGGCTGTTTGACTGCGTCATTCAAAGAAACACAGAGTGTGATGGGCTTAATATTAGTTTGTAACTTGCACTACACGAGAACGACAACAAAGGAAACAAAAGCGATGTAAAGTCAAAATTAAATAAACTAATGGCAAATATAAGCTTCTTGAACAGGAAAAATATTGCTATGTAATTTAATAACAAAATGCACAATGCAATTTGATAACAAAACACTAGATGGAAACAAAAATAAAAATATTTTAGTCCACCCAAAAACAAACATTTATGGATTACATTAGGTGACATTGTTTTATTAAAATGGATATCAATGTGTACACACACACAGGCACTGTTTATGCTCTAAAACCAATGATGTTGCATTTAAACCTGATAAAATGGCTATGGGTTAAATGCAACATCATTGGTTCAAAATTCAGATCAAGGTTCATGTTGTATTTATTTCAAACACTAAATGAAATTATAAATATTTGCATTTACAGGCATTTTCATGAATGCCTGTACATCTTTTCCCTCATGTATCACTGCCATTACTGCATCATACAACAGAAAGCTCCCTGCACCCTATTTTGATAAAAGTGCCTACATTAATTAAATGTTGTTTAAAAGTTAGTCATTTTAAACTGTACATCATGTGTATTAAACACAGCACTAATTATGGTTCAAAATAATCTCATTGTGCCATTAACTATATGAACAATTCTTTGCAGTTGTTTAGCTGTGCAAATTGCCTATACAACCCAGCAGAAACAGCACAAATAAGACAAAACATGAAGGATAGAGAGCAAGACAAAGGGTGAAGAGACGGTAAATGAAAAACACTGGCTAAAGAGATGCATATGAGTGGGAGGGCTGACAGAGAGGGGAAAAGTGAAAGAGCATTAAATTAAAAGTGAGCAAAATCATAGTTAGACAACATGGTTTAGTGTTCTCTCTTGCCTTGCTTGGGCTGTCAGTGCTTTAAATTGAAAAACTCATACAAACATCTGTGTGCGTGTGTATGTGTGTTATGCATGAATGATGAGTGAAACTAATGTGCGCCACACCACAGCAATTGTCTGTCTGAAATGTCCTTCTGCGTGCGTGTCCGAGAATGGACACACACATTTCTCATCAGTATGTGTCTGCATGTGTGTCAAACGCTGGGCTGCTCTGCCTCGGGTCCCTTCAAGCTCCAGTCTTCTAGTTCCACTGTTCGCACTGCTTTAGTCTGAGGACAGACATGATCTCTACCCTCTCCTGCTGGAGCATGGCTGCTGTTGCTCAGCCCTGGCAAACCTCTGGCCTCCGTGAGTGCAGCTGAAAAAATTCTGCCTCTCCCTGGAAGGTAAGTCCAGCCTGAAGGCTTTTGGAGGGAAATGTTTTATGCTCACATTACTAAATTTAAAGGATTTCTCCCTTAATATTTTTCAGATTAATTATTCAGCATGTTTTATATGCAAAAAAGCATAATATGTAAAAGCAAATGTGCCAGGGGTCAAGTGTACCATGCAGTATACATGCATTTTCATAAATGAATTACCATAAAGTACAGAAATTTTGTTTAACAATACTGACCTTGTTTGGATTTTTCAAATTTTTACCTGTTAACTTTGATGTGAAAGTTATTTAAAAGCAATTTCTTTATCATCTGAACTGTAGACAATTTACTAGACAAATGTTTTATCTCGTCTTTGTTTATTGGGGCATTGGTTTGCACATGACGTTACTTGAATAAACATGTTGGCATCTAGCCTGGACGTTGTGACATAAGCAACATTTGCTAAATGCTTCCTGACTGCCGACTTGTGTCACCATCTCCTAAAAAATACATATTTTTAGAGATTTTCTCTAAGACTATACCCTGTCATCTCAGCAAGTCTTAACGGTTACCAACCACTTATAAAGGAATTAAATTTGATTGCATAGCACATTGAGATAAAATATTATCATTCTATTATTATGTTTAAATCCTAAAAGCACTTACCAATGCTGATATGATTACAGACCAAGCCTGATGTTATTTCATTATTATAGCCTATTAATGTCATTTCAAGGTCATCTCATATTTTGAGGCACATGACCACATAAGGCTGATGAGAGTTTTGGGAAAACTGGTAATGATATACTATAATACTTTTTGCATGTTTATAAGCAAATAATAAAGAGATTCTAGTGAGATTTATAGGGGATTTAGCTGACAAGGTCACAGAATATTATCTGTTGGCCTATTTTAAAGCAAATCATGTCTCCGTTTGAAAGTAGCTCATGATTTAATACAAACAGTCTTAAAATAAATACAATGAGGGATTTTGAAGGGATTAAAAAACATGTTAAACACAAATGAATGCATATACAGAAATATACAGTTTTTTTTGTGCCTTATAAAGCCAGATGTGACTGTGACTTGAACTGTCCATGAGAAAAATCACAAATTAATATTGCATTTGTTTTTCTCAGACAGTATTGAAATTAAACAAAGCACAAAGGGAGACCTTATACAATTTGATATAAATGAAGAACTAATTCTTAAACCACTTCCCAGTGAGCATTAGAGTCAATGCCAAAGAACTTTAAAACACTTGCTCTTAGCAAGACACAAAAGGCAATTACTAGAAATTAAAGTGCCACTGTACAACCCTCCAAGATCCAAATGATTGTTCCCAGGGAGGCAGTAATGACAACATTTTCAAAACGGCTTGGATAGAAGCTGAAGAAACAGAGATAAAGATGCAGAGATAGTTATAATAATAATGCTCCTGAGTGTTTATGGATTAGCTCTCAGAAGTGGTGAGAGACTTGTCAATAATTTACTGATTCAGATCAGAACATAATTACCCATCATAATAGTTTGTTGCCAGAGGACACTGAGCTGTTTAGAACCAACCTATATTTGTGCAATGCAATTCTGGTTAGTTTAACCTATAAAGAATTTAAGTGTTTTATGACTGCACTTCTTTCCTATTTTGCCTCATTGTTGGTTTGTGATTGTCATGTGTTTGTCAAAAAACATGTCAGCTTCTATGCCCAGATATACTGTAGCATTTCTTTAAAGTAAATAACTTTCCTGACATCTATATAAGCATCCTAGAACAAAGATATTTGATTATGCATTTGGCAACTACAGTAGATTCAAGATACTGTATACTGTCTTTCAGCTGCGTAGGCAAACAGATCACTCACATTAGTGTGCAGCATGCTCTGGAGGGACACTATATAACAGAAATACTGTAGTTAATGTGCAGGAGATAACCATTATCAATGTTTCTGCAAGCACATTATACCCTTATTAGACTACAGGTGTCAATGTATAGTATTTTCTAGTCTCAGTTTATTATGTGCCATGTAATTTTCTAAATAATCAAAATTGTAAAGCAAACCTTTTATTTAAAATCTGTATAAATGTTAAAACTGATTTTAAAGTCGTCTGCTGCATTCTGTTTCCTCATGTTTTCATATTTGTTTACTAATGTAACTTTCATTGTATTTCATTTACATTCTGTTCAGGTCATGAGGGAAGAAACTGTTTTGGTGCTTTGGTGTTTTTGATAGAATTACTCTTTTTATACAGTTGCTCAGTGTACACTGGGTAATGAGCCTGAAGAGAGAGACTTCAAGCATACATGAGGGAAGGGTACAGAATCTTCTCCTACTTGCAGTATTGTTTCATAAATTTAACAACTGTAAGATGTTAATAATACCTAACAGACCATATATAGCTAACACTTTGAATATGCCCTCTTTGTTTTTCCAGTTTAATGTTTTAATTTATCTTACATTCTGTACCCAAGATGCTTGCTGGAGTGTGGCCTTTTTTAGCGCTAAAAAGTATTATTTTCGAATTCTATAAATTATCAGAAGATAAAAGTTAAAATTTGTCCTGGAGTCAAATAAATATATTTTATTCTTAATGCACCCATGTTTAGTCAACTGAAAAAAGAACAGAAAATTATTGGTCACAGGTTTAGATTTCAAAGAAGCTAACAAAGATCATGATAATTAACAACAGTGTGTTGGACAGTGTTTTTGCTGGATTTGGCTGTCAACATTAGTTAAAAATAATGGTCTTCTCTGTATAGTCCTCTGCTAACCTAAAATGCAATACATACAATTTATATTTAGCTTCCACTACATTTGATACATTCTAATACATGATAACGTTTTGAACCATGTGATATGGACGTGGACTTTAAGCAAATTTGTAATAGTTAATTGTTAAATCCATTGTACAAAAGGCCTTCCTAGAATTCCTTGTTCATACTCATATTCACAAGATGCTCTTTGGAACTGATCTCCAAAAGTTAAAGATGAAACCTTAATTAATTGTGACTGGTAATCTGGCTATTTTTCTTTCCCCAGTTAACTGATAAATAAGTGGCTAAATCTCAAATGTAATGAACTCACTGTAAAAAAAAGTCCTCCGATTCTATCATAAAAGCCCCCAGCTCACTTATGAATGGTTAATACTTGTTCTTATTTTAACAGAGCTTTAGCTTTATCACTTTTCCATAGTTCATCTAAACTTTCTGTCTTGTCTTTCATCTTCTCTTTAGATGGGAAATACCTCCGAAACTAGCCATTTTGTTTCCACAATCCCAAAGGAGCATGATGTCTTCATGGGTTCCTTATACACAATCTTCTGTGAGTCACTGACAACTGATAATTTAAATTGATGAGTCTTATTTATTTGACAAAAAAAACACTTAGGGGAGAGAGATGCTGAAATGGATTGATCTGCCCACTTTTCGGTGTGTGTGTGTGTTCATGACTTGCAGTGTGTGTTCACTCCTCACCAGAGATGGGTTTCCGGTATATGTTCATGAAAAAAACATGTCACTTTCAAACCATCAAAGCTCTGTGTGTAGTTGCACAATATGACACTAACCTTATTCACCCAATAAACTGCCTCCAAATCTATAAACGGAAGTTGCATTGAAAAACGACATATTTCAATTCTCTTTTAAGACAACTTAATGCTACATCATGGTATTTACGCTATGCCAGCTGCTTTTGGGGTACACTGTTGTCTGAACGTGTAAAATTAGGTGTATTTTTATGCAATGTCAAGGTCAGGTGATGTAGCAATGTGCAACACGGAGACCATAAAAGGCACCTACATTATGCATAATCGGTTTCTTTGTCTAGAGGAAGCAGTTTGTTTGTGTTTTGTGTTTTAGAGCATGGTAGTTTCCTATTTTTAGACCTGTGTTGCACTTCTGGCCAAGTGCAAACTCCCTTCCGAAATCTCAGTTTTTCCTAGTTCCCTATCAAAAGTTACATTTGATTTACATTAAAAAAAAAAGGAAAAAAAGAGATATTATCAATGTCTAAAATTAGAAGGAGTGCTCTAATCCCCTCCCTAAATATGCCTCATGAGTTTGTTTTGAGTGCTTTGGGGAAGAACATGCCGCCCTTGCTCCTAAATCCAGCGGTTATGTGCACTGTGAGCACTTTACAATTAAAGTGCTCCCTTTCTCTTGCTGTCTTACCAGAACAATAGGTCCTAGCTCCTGCTTCCGAAGCCTGCCCTGGCATTTCTTTATACCGGACACGGCATCTCCTGTTTCAGCGGTGATGGAGATTAAAACCGGCACCTCTGAAAGCTCCTCCTGTGATGATAAAGTGTACAGGGAGTTACTTGGTGGTGACTTGTGCAGTGGCCAGATTACAACTAGACTGGCCACAGGAGCAAGAGATCCCCAGGCGTTCAAAGCTAGAGGACCGTTGTTTGTCTGGAGGCTATTGGGAGGGGCCTCAGTGACCATCTCCATTTTTTAAAGGATAAGATAACTTGTTCATGGGGGAAACCTTATTCATCACGTGTCTTTGAGCCCTCTATGTTGATGTATTTGACTATAGTCAATGCAGGAGCATGTGGCAATAAGATGACACCCCAGGCAGAAGAGACGCTGGCTGGCTATCTCTCTCCTTGGAGCTCATCATCCCTGAAGAGACTACGCTCCCCACCAAGCCATGCATACTGTAAAAAATTGCTGTTAATTTACAGCAAAATTTTAGCAGTATAATCCTGTTATGTTTAAAAGCAGTGCATTGGTGTTTTTTTTACGGTTGGTGAAATGACGTAGGCAAAATTTAATGGTATTTTACCATATTTATCGCACGAAGGCAAGAAAACCGTAATTACCAGTATTTTGGGAACAGAAAACTGAGGCGAGCATGTGGATTTTCATCTTTATACTGTGACTTAACAGGTGAGTGCACATTTGCCTTGCTCCTTTTACACAGAATACACGTTTGCAATTGCAGATAACTGTAATAATTGTGTATGTTGATATTGCAACTGTTTTATAACTGTTAAGTTAACTGTTTTTATACATTAGCAGACGCTTTTTTCATTTCAGTGCTTATCTCGTCAACTTTCTATCAGCGTCGTAGAGTGAAGCTGGATATTCCCTGATTACAAGGTGAGTTTAATCAAACATGATATACTGTAAACTCGTCTGCAAAGTAAGCCTTTAAACACCGTAGTAAAAAAGTAATTTTGATGTCTCTGTAGCATGCTAAAACGATAGTCATCGTGTTTGCTATCTTTTCATTTATTGCCTACAGCTTCAATGTGTATTAGACAACGTTAATTTCGGTAACAGCCGAGCCCAGAATAAGATTGTTCTCATTTGTACGTAACTGTATTCGGAGGGTAGTTTTTCTTTACTAGTGTTAATGTTGGCTGTATTTTGGATTGCTTCGATCCAAGTTAGTTTGATAGAATAAGTTACATGTAAGAATCATTCCTGTACAAAAGTCTAGTGTTGTTGGTTTGTATT
>JAZGTK010022229.1:0-10337 GCA_036877625.1 Ambastaia sidthimunki | reverse complement strand
TCTCTCTCTCGCCCTCCCTTGGTAACGCTTCCCTGTGGAGCCAGCGGAGATGGGCAGTTTGCGGGTCTTAGATTTATTTTTAGTAGAGATTGCTGGTCGTTACCCTACATCCTGTGAGAAATCAACCTCTCTCTCTCGTTTTGGCTGAACGTGATTACACACCAGGGAGGCAACAGCCACAGATACATCTGCCTTAAAGAGGCCAAAGACGTGTCCCTCTTTCCTTCCATAGCCACTGTAGTTTGCAGACATAGCTTCTTGTACCAACTGCACTGTCACACCGAGCTCCAGTTCTGCATACACAAGCTGTAACATTTCCTATGTTATGCATGAGATCTGCTGGCCTGCACTGCACATAGTGGATGTTATAAAAGCGATTTCTTGGCTTGTTTGTGAGGGGTGGGTGAATGGACTGGTCTAATCACTTGGCCAGGGATGGTTTTATGGTTTGGGGCTCATTCTGTCTGTTCTGTGGTGGCCCTGAATGGGTCCTACTCACTGATTGTTTGAATCATTTCAGGGCGATTAAGAACGGCAAAGGACTTCACAGCAAGAAAGAGGTGCCCATTCACAGGGTGGCTGACATTTCAGGGGTAAGTGTGTGTGTGTGTGTGTGTGTGTGTGTGTGAAAATGAATCAAACCAGCTAAACATTGGTATGTTGCTTTTAAGGTTTAAATTGGAAAGGCTAATTAAAATGTCTGCAAATGAGGTAGAAAAGTGGCACAGATGTAAAGGCCAAATTAAAATTGTGTTAACATGATTGCAAAATTTGTGACATTTGTTTATATTTAACACAATATTAATATTCAGTATCTTCCAAACCTTTATCATACCTCTCGCATGATCCAAGAAAGTGTATTTTGAGCATGTGGTTTTTACTCACACTTCTGTGTCCCAGAATTCAATCCTGAATTCTTTCCCTTTAAAGCCTCATATGACAGTTGATTTATTGCTGTATTACGGCCCTACCCATTAATTTAATGAACAGTCTTCTAAAAATAGCCTTCCTCAAAGTCATCATGGCTGTAGATCTAAAGTTGTTTTTGGGTGAATTCTGTTTGGCCCGTGCACAAAACGAACGTTAAATTTTACTCCGCCTCGTAAACTGTGACGCATCGACAGGCTCGTTATGCGCCGGGCGCGCAAAGCCGTTGACTTCCTGTTCGCCCCTCTTCGACTTTTACCTCCTTCCTCTCTTTTTTTCTCTCATCTCTGCGTTTATGAATGAGCTCCTCTGGTTTTAATGAAGTGTATGGCAGCCGCCTCAGAACAGTTGCAGGATGTAATTTACACCCGGGCGTGTGTAGGAGGCTTTTAGTGTGAGAGAAAAAGAGTGTGTCACTCTCAAACAGTAACGCTCTCATTTCTCATCCAGAAACAAGATCCCTCTCATTAAATGACTGACAGTCAGAATGATGCCGTTTGGATTGGGACAGTGTTGTTGGTGTGAAGGGGCCATTTATCTTTGCGTGTGTTTAATTCTTTTCTGTTCTCTCCTCCTTTCTGTTTGGTTTTCCCTCTGTATGCATCGGTCACGGTTGTACTCCAGCTGCGGTGGGCGGCACTGGTGTGCTGAGTCACAGGATGTGTTTAAATTGAAATCTGGAGTGTTTCTGTACATAACAGACACTCACATGTCAAATTCTCAGAGATGCCCCCCTCACTTTTGCAATTACACTCTTGCTCAGGGCATTCTTGAAATAGACTTGCCTTCTCCCAAAATGGTTTGCGGTGTCACAGACTGTTATAGCCTGGTCCAAATTATTTGAATTACAAATCATAAAGTGTCTAAACTAATGTAAGAAACGCAGATGAGGAAGCCTGTGGAAGCAGAGTGAGCTGGTACAGAGCCACCTACAACTTTTGTTTAAAAATGCAATATCACAAAAAGAAAGTAACCTAGTACCTTATTCTGTGTCAGAAAATGCTGCAGATCCATTGATTTTTGTGTGGATAATGTGTTGCAAGAACATCATAGGAAAAAATGTAAAGGGTATATGAAAGGGATGTTCTGTTGACCAATGAGAGGGAGAGAGGCAAGTCAAGAATTCCAGTTTCTGTATCCCTTCTTAAAGTAATGCCCTCAAAACTAATCTTACTTTCTGTCAGAGATTTCTGTCAAATTAGATGTCAAATTCACTGAATCACACTGATGCCATAGAAGAACCATTTTTGGTTCCCCAAAGAACCATTCAATCAATGCACTTTTTTAGGATTGACCATCAGAGTCACATTAAATTTAGTCAGTTTTAAGATTTTTTTGCCAGCAGTGCAGAATCAAAAATAGATATGTAAATGTTCCTTTTCATGGTATGTAAGTGCCATTTCATTATATCTGTCAATTACTGATGGTACCCTTATTTTCTTTTCTTCTTTTCTGCAGGAGACACAGAAAGCCAAACAGTTCCTGCCGTTCCTACAGAGAGCGGGCCGCTCAGAGGCCGTGGTGGAGTATGTGTTCAGTGGCTCCAGACTCAAGCTCTACATGCCCAAAGAGACGTGTCTCATCACTTTCCTGCTCGCTGGTAAGTGTCTATCCGCCTTAGCCCGTCGACCGCGCCACCATCTGTGTCCGCCTAATGACCTTTATGTGGCAGCTCACCACTGTTGCTCCACCGGATTTATCCAGTCCTCCAACACCGATCTGAACAGACCTAATTCAGTACCTCATGCAACCTATAAAAGCGCGTCTGCATGTTTCCTTGCCTGGAGTTGCGTAGGGACTTGCTTTTTCTGCCTCCTCAAGATGTTCTGCTAGTGGAGTTTTCGGATTCAATAGCTTCTGTCCTTCCCCTCTGACCTGCGGAGGCTGGTGTTTTCTGGGAGGTCTTGAAAGCTGATTCTCATGCGGGCGGTTTTTCGATGTGTCTGACCTCCCTGAGGCAACATGGCGATCTAAAGGGCTCAATCTGACAAAGGTGAAGTGTCGTAGATTCTAGCTGTGGGGTCCTGCTCCTTAGCATCTGTTCATTTCTGCAGAAATTGGAAGAAATGTATGTGTAAGCTATGTGTGGACATTGATGCGTGTGTGTGTGTGTGTGAGAGAGTATGTGAACCGGTGATGACGTTCCCTTCTCACAATGGGGAAGGAGATGGAGCATATGTGACCTTTGACCCTTAATCAGCATTCTGCACGTAGCCAATCCTCAGCAGCACATCCCTGCTTTACTTGGATTTTGATGCCAAATTTGACTCCTAGGCGCTTTGTAGGGGGGCAGTTGTGGCCTACTGGTTAGTGAGTCGGGCTTGTAATCAGTAGGTTGCCGGTTCGATTCCAGCACCGGCAGGTAGCTACTGAAGTGCCCTTGAGCAAGGCACCTAACCCCTGATGCTTCCTGGGTGCTACAGTGATAGCTGCTCACTGCTCCAGGTGTGTGTGTGTTCACAACTTGCAGTGTGTGTTCACTACTCACTAGGGATGGGTTAAATGCAGAGGTCATATTTCGGTTATGGGTAACCATAACTGACAAAAACATGTCACTTTCACTTTCATGTAGTGTCTATGGTCCTGAAAAAGGACCTGTTGCATTGTCCTTTTGCAGTTTATCGGGTAAATGATGTTTATTTAGTATTCCATGCTAAACTTTTGTTTATATAGATTGTTATAATTTAGGACATTACATTATTATTATTCAAAGTAGCATGACATTTATCAAGGTTTGCAATGAAAAGCTGTACAGTTTCACTGTTTATAGCTGCTGTTATGTAATATGTAGTAGTGTAAATATATTTTTATAGTTTTTATGTAATGGTTAAGATTTTCTAAATGGGTGTCAAGCAGGCTAACCACAATAGTTTTCAACCAATGAAATCGCCTAAGGGGCCCAAGCCAGGTTTGAATTTTGAATGTAGAGTGCAAAACCGTTGGGTCAGGCTTCATTAGACTGCATAAAGACTTCATTAGAATGTCACTTTCCCACGATCAATCAATTTCTGCCTCATGTCTTGTTAGTAAGACATCTAAAACCCTGGATGTCGGCAACCTCCCAGCTTCCATCTCCCATGTCACTCACAAAAAGTTGCAGTAACTGTCTTGTTACTTCTGATGAGTTTATTTTTGTGTCCTTTCCCTATTTGGTCTAATTATTCACCCAAAAACAGTGAGAGATGCCCGTCTATTTCTGCATCCCTTCATTTATTTGTTCCTACTTTCCCCAATGGAGAGCAAACATCCTCCACCCCCAGTGTGCTCAATTGTGCATATCTTCATCTGAGATATTTCAATTAATTTGGTAATTTGTTCCTGAGTATCTTCCTTTTGTTTTTGCCTTTCTACATTTGTTCCTTTTGTTATTATTTTTGTTCACTTTCGTCCTGAGAGGGATTTTGGACAGAAAACCTTTTCTTATCACAAAGTTTTTTTTTTATTATCACAGTATCAGTGTCTCTTCACTTCTCTTCATGAATCTGTATTCTGCCACATTTCTGCCTGCTTTCTTCCTTTATCCTCTCTCTGTCTCTTTCTCTCTGTCTCTTTTTTGTCTTTCTCTCGGTCTCTCACTTTCTCTCTCTGATTTGATCAGATGCTGGATTGATTCATGAGTCTCTTGTCATTTAGGGTTTGAAGAATCAAAGCAAATACAGCTGATGATTTTTTTTAAAATGATTTTTAAAATCAGCTACTTTTAAGATTGTGATAAAAACGACCCCTTATTTTGTTCCATCCTCGGGTGCTTTGAGCTCCTTCTTATTGTTTCCAGTGACATTTCTGGGTTTGTAAAATTTATGTTTCTGTCAGAAACGGAAACACTGACAGCACTGTTGTCAGTAAACACGCTACATCATGTATGAAGGAGTATTAAGCAGTTCAAGAGGTTATCGAGGGCTGTGTATTGTAAACTAAACACTGTAGACTGTATGGTTGTGTGTTTGCGTACCTGCAGCCCTTCTGACTGTGTTATATGATGTCCAGATCTCATGTTTAAGTGGATTTCTCTGTTATTTACAGATATCAGAGATACTTCAGGATGTGAGTGATAAGAATGATGGAATGGAGGGTTTATTTGGTGTCTGTGTAAGTGTATATCATTCTGTATGCTGCGTGGGTTTACTTAGCTACTATGTTTTTTGGGAAATTAGCTAAAGCTGACCAAGCCTTGAGGGTTCTTGGAACAAAGATAAAATTATTACTTTTTTTTTTTTTAAGTAGTTTTATTTTTATTACCTAGTTTTATTTTCCATTTTGTTACTAATTCTTTTGGTAGATATTTAAAAAGCTTTCAGTACTAATTAAAACAAATTAAAACCATGTCATTTATCTTTGCTCGATTGCTTGTCATTTTTTTCAATGTCTTGAAGGAATAATTTACTTAAGAAATACTTGAAGGCTACATGCCATTTATTTAATTTGTGAATGTTTTTAAATTATTTTGTTCAATAATTTATTAACCCCGGTCACAATTATGATTAGCTGTATATAAAAACAGTACAGGTCTACTTTATGGTATGTTTAATTTAGATATGAAGGGAAATGTTTGTGTGTTGTCAAAAAATGCCATCCTGGTATCTCATCATTAGATTGGTTGCGTGTTTGTATCTCAGACAGGAAGTTTCCCAACATAATCGTTGCATGAATAAGCTCAGTGCTAAATTAGAGCACAAGACGCAGACGTCCAATCAGTCGCGATCTCTGCGTTGAGTGGTTGAAAGGTCAGACAATGCCGAAGCCCTGACGAAATAGAGAGAGAGAGAGAGAGAGAGAGAGACAGGCATGCTTCCTGTCACTCAGCCTTCCATTACCGCACTCAGTTCCCTATTAGTGTTGCTATGGTGAAAGTCTCTCCACCCACAGGCGCGCCAGCAAAGGTTACCGCATTAAAAGGGCAGAAATGCTTCATTGCCTACTCGCTCTTTCTTTCTTCTGCTTTTTTCCTGTTTAAATGCATATTTCGCTACGGGGCCGTCAATACTCGTGTTGCTCGTATTGTTGTAGATGTTCAACAGTTGTCAAAGCAGGTCTGGTTGGCTGCTGAAGGAATCATAGTTGAGTTTTAACGTTACGTGTTGAGCACAAGCAGGGAGTTCAATACTGTAATGTGTCTCAGACATTTCGTACTTATTCAACCTGAAAGGGACTGAAACAGAACTTTACCCCTCTTAGCTTAAAGGCGTTGATCCTTTGGAGTTCATTGTACTATAAAATCGTACTGTAACGTTCCCAGTCCGGAAAGACCAAAAATTCAATTTATTGAAATATGGCTAGTTTTAAAACCCTTGAAAAAAACTGAAGCATTAACACAATTACCCATGTTTTCACACACACAATGCAGATTCTCTGTTCAGAAACCTCACCCCATCATGTTTAGGTAATAATGAGCAGGTAGGAAAGATACTATTATTACTAAACGAGAGAAGAATTTATGAGTAGTGCCGGCAGTTCTGCAAATCACATTGAACGACAAACGGGCTGAAGTTCAATTTTAACAGCGTTTGATCATTTTGCTCTGCAAAAAAAGTGCTAAATTTTTGTGAACCTGTCACAATGTAAAATAGACTTTGTGACACATCAGCTTTGTTAGCTGGGGTGAAAAACCTGCAGCCAGTGTGTGAGTGCAGCAAAGAAATAACTTATTCCCTCAGTAGGAGGGCAATTATGTAGAATTCTTAAAGGCACAGTTGCAAAATAAAACTCAGAGGAAAAAAATGGTCATGTAATACAAAATTGACTTGGAGTGCACAAATCCTTTACTAACATCAAGTGGACTTCTGGGAAAGAATCCTACAAAGGAGTGCGTAATCCACCCCTTAACAACTGGAACAAAAAGCTGGTTTGTTCAAGTGCAGTCTTTTCTTAAAAAAATGTTTAGTTTTATCTCTTGAAAAGAAGTGGAATCATTTTAAGACACATGGGTTATCTCTGAGTGCAGTTAGAATAAAGACCCTCTCCTGTTCAGTCTAGGGTCATTAACCTCCTTTCTAAAGGAAGGACCAATTGGCATCTTAAAACTCTCACAGAGTTGCAGCCTTTTTCCTTTTGACTAAAGAGTTTTGTTTGTATTTGTAAATGGTGATATTTCATATTGTTGGTAGTGCACAGAGAAATATTCCTGAATATATTAGTCATATTTGTCCAAAACATTTATTGCAAAGAGTTTTATTGTAACTAATACAGATGTTGGGCCTCAGAGGAAAGCAAAGCAGAAAGAGAGACAAAGTCTGGCTGCCAGGAGAAATAAGTTAGTTCAGCTACCATAAATACAATATATGTTTGTCTGTATCTGAGATGAAATATTTTTAAAGTCTAGTTTAAAGCACTATGTTTAAGAAATCAGTCTTTGTATTTCAGCTTCATGAAATTATTTTAAATATTAATTACAATTTGCTACTGAAATTAAATTACAAATGTCAAGTGGCCCCTTGACTCAAAAGTTCATAATATTCTTAAAAACAGGTGGGTAATAATAATTTAGTTTAGTATTATAGCTGAGTTTATTTAACCCATTTTATTTAATTCAGATTAAACTTTAATAGATTCATAAATAAGTAAATAAAGAGAAAGTCAAGGAAATAGACCATCTTGTCTTTGACCCATAAAAACGTTTTAATAGCTTTAGCTGCCTGCATTTTGTTGTCATCCTCGCCTATTTTAGGATTATGTGTGTACTGCCAGCTGCTCATCCCTGTATCCTGAGATACACCCCCCTTCTCTCCTCTCTTCGTCCTCCTGAGCTACGATCAGAAGAAAAGTTCGCTTGTTTGATTTGAGAACAGAGTCCTGCTCACCTCAACAGGGTCTTTCCTTCCTGTCTCACTATAAAGGGAGCGAGAAGACAGCAGTCCTCTCCTGGAAAAGAAAAGGAAGGAGGAGAGGTTTGAAGCAGACATCAAAGAGTCGTGTTTCGGTGGAGGTGTATGTGAGACAGGCCAGCAGCAGGGGGATCTTTCCTCTTCTGGGTGTCTCTGGGGCTGATGTAACTTTCATAAGCCTTTCAGAATGTACTCCAAGCTTAATGCCAGCCCTCAGTCGTGTAGGTGTGTACATGTAAATATGATACATTCCAGA
Organism: Ambastaia sidthimunki; assembly: GCA_036877625.1. NCBI lineage: Eukaryota > Metazoa > Chordata > Actinopteri > Cypriniformes > Botiidae > Ambastaia > Ambastaia sidthimunki. The sequence goes on along the minus strand of JAZGTK010022229.1, from coordinate 2,333 downwards.
TGCCTGTATTTTGAGGATTTGGCTTACTATTTTGTTCTGAGATATTGAACCATGGTGCTCATTCTGGAATTTTGAGTTTGAATCCAGCTCGCAACATTTATTGATTCAGTTTCTGTTACCTATAATTTTCTGCCTCACTCCAGTTTTTTCTGACTCTCTGGTCTAGTATGTTATAACATTACTCATGTAATAGTGCTAATTTTGCTCATGCACACGACAGTGGTGTGAATGACACGGTTATGCTTTGTAGTAACGCTTCATGTCACGCTGCTGGAATCGCAAAACCGTGCTGAATAGCAGCACATTGTCATTGCAAAACATTAGGTACTTAGGGTTAGGATAAAACGTGTATTATAACATAATGTTGCCTGCAAATGTGTGTATTGTATTTGTGCTTGCATTGTTTGTGCATGCATGTCATCTTGAAGGCGTACGACATCGTCTTTCTGTGTCGTTCTTAAACCAAATGCTGCAGCTTACAGTGACTTACTGTTCATTGAAAAAAGAACATCCCTGCAGTGCTGCTTAGAGCAAGAATTGATGTGTGTGTGTGTGTCTGTGTGTGTGTGTGTCTGTGTGTGTCTGTGTGTGTCTGTGTGTGTGTGTGTGTGTGTGTGTGTGTGTGTGTGTGTGTGTGTGTGTGTGTGTGTGTGTGTGTGTGTGTGTGTGTGTGTGTGTGTGTGTGTGTGTGTGTGTGTGTGTGTGTGTGTGTGTGTGTGTGTGTGTGTGTGTGTGTGTTCCAGACAGAACACTTTGAAATAAGACATTCCGGCTTGTCATTAATGAAGTTGAAAACTACATCATTTAGAAGCTTCATTCCCTGCTTCAAGAATATCTTGAACAAATGAGAGAATGCACAGCCGTACCTCTCTTTCTACTTTCTCTTTTTGTCTCTGCTTTTCTCTCATGGTGGTGAGTGTAGTGATAAGTTGCTTTCTGAAGTCTAAACTGTGCTTGGTTACGTAAGGGCAAAGATTTCCATTTGACAGGATCTTACACACAAGAGTTCTCGGATGCAAACAATTTTCACTGAAAGCTCTAGTGCTGTCACATTGTTTCGTGATGATGGTGAATGGATTGGCAGAAATGTCGTGATGGAGATGGGCCCTGTCATAGGAGCCACAGTGACGCAGTCTATTGCTCTGTACATCACATTACAGTATATAGTGTCTTTTTTTGAGAGAGAATGTCTTGTTGTGAGTGCAGCACTTTGTTGTCGATTCTCCTGAGAGAAACTTGTATTTTTTATGTCTAACGCACTGGAAAATGGCTGAAAGTCTCAAAGTGCTTTTACAGAGGGCTGGATTTTCTGGGTTCCCTTTGTCTTTCGTCCGCCCTCAGTCATGTATCCTTTCATAGATGGGAGGAGCTCAGATGAACTTTTTTATTGAGTTCTGCAGGACATCGGGTGTTTGGATTGTTCGTCAAGTTGTTATAGTTTATTTTGTAAACGTTGCTTTAAATTTAACTGACCAGTGAAGACTTTGGAATTTAAGGCATTAGAGGTAAAAAAAAAAAATTCTTATAATGCTGCAAAGCTAATTTGAAACCACGTGCATTGCGAAAAGCGCTATTTAAAGAGACTTTAAGCTTTAAGGTCTAATATTGAACGGTTATTTCTTGGTTCCAAAATTAGCTGTAGTTGGAATGTCAGCGGCGAAAACTCCTGTCAGGAATTAAAAAAAAAATTGCTGGAAATTGTGGTTGTCTTCGTACGTCCCATTTCTGTTAGTGTGAATAGGTCCTAAACCCCTTCTGCGGACACGAGTGGACAGCTGCCCGGTAACGTCAGACGGCCTGTATTACAAGTTCTCTTGAGGATATCAGACACAGTGTTCCTGGTTTCAAGTTTTCTCTTTTTATATCTTGTCTGCTCCTCATTTTCTGCTCTCACTCCACCAGCAACTAGCAGCATCTTCTGTAACAAAATGTTCCGGGTGTTCTGCTCAGTTGTGTGTGTGCGCGGCTGTGTGTTAGATACAGGGAAGAAGTTATGGTATAATTTGATGTTATACTGTATGTTAGATCAGGAGAGATTGTCAGAAAATATCACCCTGACAAAACAGTCATAACCTTAGGCCTATATATTTGAGAGACAGCCTGAAAAAGGCTTTAATCTCAGAAAGTGGTTGTCTGTTCCTGCATAAAACATGGAGCTGTCAGAAAATGATGTTGCTTGCATATATTCTTGTGCTGTTGCTTCCTGCCAGCTCAACCAGCAGGGCTTGCAACTAAAGTTTGTGGGTTTAATTCCCATGAATCATGCAGTGCATTCAAGGTACTTTTTAACAGTTTATAAGTCACTTTGCATAAATGCATAAATTACATTTTGT
>JAZGTK010022228.1:0-10337 GCA_036877625.1 Ambastaia sidthimunki | reverse complement strand
TGAAGGAGTCTTTGCCCGGCCGACTGTTTTAATTACAGCAGGTGCCGTGTGAAATAATGAAGCATTTCTCCATCAAAAGTTTCACCAAAAACTCCACAACAGTGTTACACAGAGAACAAAAACATGCACACCAGATGTTTGAGGTGCTTAGTCTCGTTTATGTCTCATTAAGGCTCATTGCCTTTTGTCCATGTGTTACACAGAACAGCTGTATTCATGAAGTAAAAGAGCTAACCTGTGATTATATAACAGAACATTTGTGAGCCACATGTGAGGAGTAAGATACAGTTATTATCTCTAAAACAAACCTGGACGGTTTTCAGGACCCTGAAGGGGTTTATTTTGTGATAATGACTGGCTGTACATTATTCTCATTATTACATTGCTTCACTTACCAGATATATGAATAAATGAACATGAAATATTAATTTGAGCTGAAGTTAATTTGTTATATGAGAAGACAGAGCGATACGAGACATGAGACTATTCACAGTGTTGGAAACTGGTTGCCTGGGACGACGGTCAGTTATGCAGTCATACAAAAAATGTAATGAATGCAGAATGCTGTGACCAATCAGGATCAAGTGTTAATTAATAAAAGGTAGTTAATTAAAAAACACTACACTTGTTTAAACATTTATGACATTGCATTGGATAGTAAGTGAAAACATCTCAATTGTGGAGAAGCATCACTCACTCTTATAAACATGTATTTTGAGTGATTTATGTCTTCTCTCTCTTCAGTGAATCAGTGCTGGGGTGTGGACCCCCGGGGGCTGCAGTCAGTGGTACGACCCAGGACTGTGCTGTCGGGATGCAGTAGTGATATTGTGAGTCCGGCTGAATAGGGCCATCTGCCCGGAGCTGATGCCTGTCTTGGCTGGTTGTTCCTGAACAATGAGGACATGAGGACTGGCTTTGTGGCCAGGCGTCAGGCTGGACAATAAGAGAGAGGGGAGGAGTAGAGGCAAGCTAGCAGAGACCCCGGTCTGCAGGCACACTCTGTAAACACTCATTCTAATAAGCCCCTCACAGACAGATTATCACTGCAGGCGGGAACAATGTCAACCATGCTAATTATCCCAAGATGAACGTACAAGACTTTCACAGTTGTCTTGCTGGAGACATACTGTATTTACAGCACATGCTCAGAGTCTAATGATACACCCACACAAACCCTTCAGAGAGAACAACAGTGTAATAGCACTGTGTGGTAGACTGAGGGATTATTACACTGTTCTGACATCAGGTTGCCGACGATCAGGTGACTTTTTAGTCAATTTATAAACAATCTGTCAATCTGATCAAATGTGTTGTGATAAAAATCTGCATTGTGGGATCTTAAGATAAATGTTGGAAGTCAATTACATCTTTTAAAAGGTAACAGGGTTGACAGTTATGTGGTTTAGTTGACGTTACTTCAACGTTGTGATGCTACAAGGTTCATTTAAAGAAAATAATTTATTGCTAATATTTTTGCAAGTATCTACTTTTTTGAAAAACATTTTGATAAATTGAAGGTATAGTTTTTGGTGTTTATGTGTTTAAGAAAATGTTTACATCAAATGGCACCTGCTTTGTTTTTCAAATTGTTCATCATAATTCAAAGCTTCCGTCCTCAATTTTACATTCAATTACCTTGACGGAGGTTCAAAGCTTTTTATCAACATTTCACATATTTTTGCAGGTGGAAAAAGTGGCTTTCATTATTTCTGAGGCTCTAAACTTAGTCATACAACATTCATATTTCTCTAAACAACACAATAAGATCTTTAGATTAGAAAAATCCAAAATCTACTGGGAATATGAAATTAATTCTTTATGAACACATTTATGGTTCAGGAGATATGGGGATGTTCTTACTGTAGGGTCAACTGTCTGAATCCAGCATGCTGGCTATGGCTGAATGCTAAATTATGAATCTGTGAGAGATTAATTTTTCATTGGCCTCTTAGCAGGAGCCATCGGCAGCTGGGGTGGAGCTGTAGTCATGTGACACCACACGCCTCATCTTTTATTGATGTTGTCATTTTAGCTGATGCTATTGGCCGGTAGTAAAGTGGCTGAAGGTATCATAGGAAGATGTGCTGGTCAGTATTTAAAACCCCTTGAAACATGGAAGAGTTTTAAAAATGACAAAATCATGCTGGTCTGGTTTTAGATATTAAATAACGTCACAAATATAATGTTATACAAAACCTGCAGTGAAGCCTGAGACCCTGTCAGATTAAATTACCATATGCAAACAAGTTAACTGACAGATTTATCTGCCCCTCAAGCATTTCTGTAGATTCACTGGCAGCCTTCACATGCCGCTAGCAACACCAGGGTCAGAGGTTTAATTCCCGGGGAATGCATGTGATAAATATGAAAGTCATTTTGAATGAAAGCATCTGTAAAATGGCTAAAACAAATAAATGCCACATTAAAACAAATGTAAGAGCTTTGATTGGTAGCTTTACAGTAGAGTACATTCAGAAATGTCTCTTCCTATCTAAGTGGGCGTGTCTTGGCCAGAATTATTGCCAGACCAGACGCTGTCCAAACCCAGCAACCACACAACCATTATTTCACACACACACGGGTTTAAAACCTTCTTGTTGTCAAGAGGTTAATAATCCCACATCGAATGCAATTATTATGATTGACGGATGTCAATAGCTCCTTCTCTGGCATTGCAGTTTAATTACTTTCATTATTTAATCAAGCACAACATTTAATCTTCAGACTTCAGTTGTACTTTTAATTAAAGGTTCAGGTCCAGCATGGCCACACATTTCAGAACAAGCAAATGAAGGGTCTTACCTTTGATTGGATAATGATTACAGCTTATCAAACACACACACACACACACACAGACACAAAACACAGACACACACAAAACACAGACACACACACACACACACACACACACACAGACACACACAAACTGAAGAAACTTTCATGGCATTTGAAAGCAGAATGCAGGTCCAGCTCACGTTGATGCTTGACTGATATTAGACTGTGTTGTCATTATGTTGTCAAACTGTCAGGTAAGAACGCATGTCCCTCTTCAGTGTGTGTGTGTGTGTGTGTGTGTGTGTGTGTGTGTGTGTGATGTGCAGTTATAGCTGCATTTGTTCTCATTCAGACTCTTATTATTGTCATTGGCCTCTGAACAGTGCTTGTGTTGTTTTTCTCTTCTATTGTGGTGTTATTGTGGTGTTATAGTTTTTGTTTAGCATAAAACATGAGTTGTTTTATAAGCCAACAAAACCTCTCACTGAATTTGACAGCCAGTGATTGTTACATTTTTATATTTTGTGAAAATGTGCAGCTTTCATATTTTGTTTTTGTAAAAAAAAGTTTTAAGTTTGAGCAGCATGAAGGTGGAAAGACACAGATAGTTAAAACAGATGATTTGTGGAAAGTGTGATTTGATTTAACTAAGCAAATGCATATACTGCCAAAAGATTTATACTGTGTGTATCATCCTATTTAAATACTTATTATATGGCTCTCTGGAATACTTGATTCTGATTGGTCAGTCGCAATATTGGTCACCCTGTCTGAGTGTTTTCGTTTAAAATTCACTTTTCACTTCACAAAAAAATGTTCTTACTCGCTTTCCTTCGCTGTCAGTGTGGCAGTGTAGTGCGGCTGTGTACAGTAAAATACAGTAACACAATCCTGTTGTATCTGTATACAGGGCATCACTGAATCCAGCCGTGCGGAGGCACAGCACAGTCTCTGTGTTGAAGGCAGGGCTGGTTCTGAGAGTCTCAGCTGGAGAGATCTCACACTGCTGATCGCTGGAGGAGGGCTGAGAGGAAGTCAACAGCGGCCCAGTATGAAACCCGCTCACTGTGAAACATTCAGCAACGAGGGCTGCAGGTATCTGCTGAGTTCAGGAGCACATTGTAAATGATGCTGTCATGTTTTCAAGGGTGTCAGTTTCATAACTCTGTATTTTGGAGAATCACTTCACCCACACACTCACTTTGCAACTCATTTAGTGAGATTTTGAACATTATTTTTATCACAAAGAAACACACACTCATTTAAGATTGTTTTTTATTTTTCAGTTTAATACTGTATGCTGAACAAGAAGTTAATTGTCATCATTTGACCCGCTGTCTGTAGGCGTGACAAAGCCGGCGTCTTACTCTGCACAGTTAGAGGTTAATGTAGCTTTAAAGGACAAAAATGGGCTGATAACTGAAAGGTTGTAGGTTCCAACCTCACAAAGGCCATGATCTAACACTACTGTGTTATTGAGAAGGTATATTTACCTTAAGCCACGTCTGTAATATGTACAGTAAGTTCTTTTGGATAAAAGAATCCACTAAATGATAAATTAGTAAATTAATAATATAGTTGCTCCTGCCATCACAGTTCCCTTCCAAATACACACTGTGACGGCACCAGACACAGTTATTGAATAATTCATGTCTCAGACAACAGTCTGGTCTGCGACTTCTTGACACAGAAAATGAATTCTTGGTTTTTGAAGACTGCAGAGGAAATGAATGTTAGCAGATCAGGGGATTCCCAGCCACTGACCCAGACAAGCTTCACGTCTGATCAAATGCTTTTACACACACCAGAGTTGACAGATTTCTCTTTAGTAAACAGCGCCACCATGTGGAAACTCTGTGTACTGACATGTAGATTAAAACAGATGAAACATCAGCACTCTTGAAATGCCAAGTTAGGGTAAGTAACTGCTGTGTGCTTATATATGTCTGTAATGTACATACTGAAAACATGGGGGAGGTCCAACCAGCATTATATTAGTTTATCAAGAGAATACATTACATTATGAATCTATAATAATAATAATTAAGGGAAATGCAGGTGGCATCAGTGTTTGGGCGAGGGCGGCCTCTGGTGTTATACTTAAACATACAAATAAATATCCATTAGATTCAAGTGTTTAAATTCACTCATGCAGTTTTAAGTGTGTTCATTAACAAGCAGGACACAAAATGAGAGCAAAAAGCTCTTTAAGTGTCCTGTGAAAGCAGGATTTGAGATATATTATTATTATTAAATATTATTGTTTTATTAGGAAATATTATTATGCACAGCTCAGTAATTGTGTAAATGTAACTTTAATGGTAATTGCGCTAAATTAACACATTCAATTGGCAGCCCTAATAAAATACATCAATAGAAATATTTGAAAACTGGTTATAACATTTTTGAACTTGATATTCGTGAATTGTTACATAAAAACTGGACATGCGTCTTGAATATCTGTAGACCAATTGATTTGTTATGAGAAATGTTCAAAACACAAACTATGAAAGTATGAATTTAGCGCATTCGGACCGAATGCAATGATTGGACGAACATTTTATGGTCCTGCATACCATCACATATATTTAAAGACATATATTACTTAGCGATCGCTATCAGGACGTGAACAAACCTTTAACCAGCATAACAAATGTTGCTGTAAATATGGCTTTTATTGATGAGAAGAAACGATCTGGCCAGTGTCTGACTCATTGAACAGCGCACAGATTTCATTATTAGCTGGAGAAGGACGTTTATCTTATAACATGCATAATCTAACCAACACAGCTCAACATGACCAACATATAACAGACCAGAAACGAGCACAAACGGGTTTGTTGGTGGTTTTCTGATGGTGATGTGGTCAGTCGCCAGCGACGTCGAGGGACCGAAAACCGCATCGCACCTTAATTCACACGTTCAGCGGTAAATTTCTATCACACAGACCGTAAGAAGAGACACAGACACGGATGATGATGATGGCACGACAGCCCTGTAGAAATGATGAAGATGAAGGATAAGATCGTGACCGCCGAGCAGAAAGAAGAGATGCTTTCATTCAGTCGTGCACATATAGCGTAACGCTGTATTAACATCTGCGTGTATATTATGAATATATATTGGATATTCGTAATCGTCTGTTTATTGTGTCGTGTTTCAAGAAATGGCTCTTTAGATTTACAAATGCATTTCCTGTGTGCAGCAGTATTTTTATGCTGCAGTATTTGCATTGAATTGCATTATTGCACTGACTCCCTGTGAATGGCAGTTTTGAGGCATTTGGTTGCTGTTAGTGTAATATAATGAAATGGGATGTTATTATTGAGATTATCATTGTTTGTGCTTTGTGTCCTTTGTTAACACTATAGAAAATAAGGACAGCAAACAGAACGATGTCATGTTTAACGGTGTTGTGATTGTATGATTGACAAAAAACAATACAGCATTGTAAAGTAGACTATAGTAGATTATGTATCTATAATTGCATACTCTGAATTTCTAAAATAGTTTGGATGAAAAAGGCCTTTTGAAGCAAAACGACACATGAAATGTTGTCTTGTTTGTGTTTCTGAAATGCTTTTTGTGTTTATGACCTTTGCAGGTCAAAGAATGACCTCTGTATCCAACGGCATCCTGAGGCTTCTTGTCATCGGCGTCCTGTTGCTGGGCTGTTTTGCGGCTGTATTTTTAATGTACTTTAAACCCAGTAATATCGGCTTGCCTTGGCCTACCGTGTCTTCAACCGCCGTCATTAAAGGAAAAATTCAAACACCAGCGAATCAGCCGGACAATCAGACTGTGGTTCTGCTCTGGCTTTGGCCGTTTGGTCAGACATACGATCTGAACACTTGCAGCACCTTGTTCAACATTGAAGGCTGTATTCTGACGGCTGATCACTCTCTGTACAACAAGTCCAGAGGGGTCGTAATCCACCACAGGGACATCAGCCGGGATTTATCCAACCTGCCGCCTCTCCTCCGGCCAGCGTCTCAGAAATGGATCTGGATGAACCTAGAGTCGCCATCTCATTCCCCTAAAATCCCGGGAATAGAGAAGCTTTTCAATCTGACCCTGAATTACCGTCAGGATGCCGACATACAGGTGCCGTATGGATCCATTGTATCCATCCAGGAAAATGAGGATTTTGTTTTGCCCACGAAGAACAAACTGGTTTGCTGGATAGTAAGTAACTGGAATCCAGACCATGCCAGAGTGAAGTACTTTAATGAACTGAGTAAGCATGTAGAAATACACACATATGGTCAAGCGTTTGGTGACTATGTTGTGGATAAAGATTTTTTCCCCACTATTGCTACCTGTAAATTTTACCTGTCTTTTGAAAACTCCATCCACAAAGACTATATCACAGAGAAACTGTACAATCCGTTATCGGCAGGCTGTGTTCCCATTACACTCGGTCCAGCCAGAGAAAATTATGAAAACTTTGTCCCCGGAGATGCATTTATACACGTGGATGATTTTCTGTCCCCTAAAGAGCTGGCAGAACACCTGTTACTGCTGGACAAAAATGACCAGCTCTATCTGCAGTATTTTGAATGGAGGAAACATTTTAAAGTAAAGCTGTCCTACTTTTGGGCCGAGCATACGTGCCGTGCCTGTGATTACATACAAAAGCACAATGAATACAAAACTTGTAATAATTTGGCTTCTTGGTTTTGGGATTGAATTTGTTTGATGTTAGAGGACTCATAGTGTTCCTGTAGCTCAACTGGTAGCACATTGTGTTAGCAGCACAAACGTTGTGGGTTCGATTCCCCACAACACATGACAAAATGTATAATCTGAATGTACTGTAAGTCACTTAAAGTGTCTGCCAAATGTGTATATGTAATATAAACAATGTATTGTCAAGTGTGGGTCAAATGAACATGTTCAAGGCTTAAAGTTAGTTTGGAGTTTAAAGTTGTTTGATGTTAAGCAGTGATAAATTACTGGTTGTGATTCACTCAAATGGTTTCCAGTTTTCTTGTATAACTTCAAAACTAACAAAAATACACACGTCACACTTTATCTGACAGTCCTACTTTTTTTAAAGTTTGTATTTCAACAAAACCACATGTATTTGAATCATTTATAATCACATATGTTAAACAAACCATATATTATTTATATTATATTATTATAATTATGATCAAGTAAAATGGAGATTATTATTAAAGTAAAAATCATATATATTTTATATATAATATCATAATCATAAATCATGTATATTCTTTGTTAAATCACATACAGAAACTAAGATAATTTAAGATTAACATATAAAAGCGAAATACAGTTACAGTTACTGTAATGGTATTTGGACTGCATTGAATAAAATTCATGTTTGTGCGTTTATTCTGGTATTACAGATTGTTTTAGATTTATGCCTGACATTATAAACACATGCATAACATTTTTCTCGGAAATAATTTTGAACTAGTATTGTGAAATATTGATTTCAACGTTAAAAACACAACATTTAAAGTCTTTATGTCTGAAGCAAAGCGCGTTTGTCCCTCCCGCGTTTCCGTCTGACGCTTCTGGCGTCTGTTTTCAGCGTGACGATGTGCTGTGATTATTAAACACTGCAAGTTTATTTAGTTCACTTAGTTTAGTTAGTTAGTTAGTTAGTTAGTTTAGTTGCTCGAGTGCACATGCAGATTTAGCGACTAAATAAGTGCAGCTGACTGAGAGGAAATCTGACTTTTAAAGAGCTCAGTTTGCAGATACTGTACAAAGGTAAAGATCACACTTTCATTATTATTATTATTATTAGTGCTAATAATAGCAGTAATAAATAAAAACATAGCGACAGATAGACTGAGCTGTTGTGTGTTGTCCTCAGTAAAGATCACACATGGACCTTGAACATCACAGATCTGCAACATCTCTGATCTGCCTGGAAAATTTCTTACTGAGGTTAAATGTCTGTAGATACTGAGATCATTATGATGCGTTTATTTTAAATGATTATGAAAATGACATGTCTTTGATGCTATGTACAGTACTATATACTCATAGTTTTGACTTGTAATCTTTAATGTTGTCGTGGCATTAAACGCTGTGGTATACAGCAGTCTGTGTATTCATGTGCTGTCTGACTGTCAGAGAGCAGCTGGAGGAGACAAACATTCAGTTCAGTTTTATTTCTATAGCACTTTTCCCAATGTGCTTTTTCAAAGCAGCTTTACTGAAGGCAGAAATGTGTTTAAATGTATTACATGTGTTTTGTGTATGTGACTGTTTGGCAGGTGAGACTGAAGATTTTGGCAAAGCTCTCAGATGAGGTTACAGCTCCTCTGATGAAGCTGCACAACATGGAAAAGTGAGTTTGACACGTTCAGTATATTTCAGTCACATCCACATGACATCTGTGCACATTAAAATAAGTCTGGTATGTTTGTTTCTTCGGTTTGGTTTTTAAAATATTAGTGTAATTTGATCATGTTTTTGGCTATAAATAAGATGGTCTTGGTCTCGGTCTCATGTGATATTCTCTCTGGCTCAGATTAAAGAGCAATCCACATTTTTTGTTTAAAATAAACAAAAATCTGTTTTAGAGCAAGTACATAACAGATATTCAAAACAGTTTCCTTACCAAAGCCTGATTCACAGTGAGTTTAAAAGCCTGATTCACAGTAAGTCTAAAAGCCTGATTTACAGTAAGTTTAAAAGTCTGATTCACAGTAAGTTTAAAAGCCTGATTCACAGTAAGTCTAAAAGCCTGATTCAAAGTAAGTTTAAAAGTCTGATTCACAGTAAGTTTAAAAGTCTGATTCACAGTAAGTCTAAAAGCCTGATTCAAAGTAAGTTTAAAAGTCTGATTCACAGTAAGTTTAAAAGTCTGATTCACAGTAAGTTTAAAAGTCTGATTCACAGTAAGTTTAAAAGCCTGATTCACAGTAAGTTTAAAAGCCTGATTCACAGTAAGTTTAAAAGCCTGATTCACAGTAAGTTTAAAAGTCTGATTCACAGTAAGTTTAAAAGCCTGATTCACAGTAAGTTTAAAAGCCTGATTCACAGTAAGTTTAAAAATAGTGATTTATAATTGACGCTGTTTGGTCCAATTTACTGGTAAATGTCAGTTTGACTTGTGGTCACGTCATGTCTGTAAACAGAAGGATACGGCTATTAAATTGTGTGTGTGGGTGCTGGATTAGTGGAGTGTTTGTTACAGCAGTTTTTGTACAATTTTAACTTGTCATTCACATTAAAAAATAACCCAGCAAGAAAATTGCAATTTTAATGTTTCAGATACAGATGGCGATAGAGAGGCAAAATTTACAGTTTGCTGTTTTACAGAGGAGGAACATCTGAAATTTCTTTTCTTTGAGAGCTTTGAAGTCTTTTTGTCATGTTTCTAGCGCAGAAGAGTGTGGACTCCTCCCGATAAGAAGAGAGAATGGTAACTCTACTTCCATTGATCTGTGTTCATCTTTTTCTCTAGACACCGTCATTATTTTATCTGTGGGAAAATTCCTGTTTTATTTAATTATTGCAGATTTATATTGTTTGTTACTTTTCATTTGTGTTTTTCATCATTTCAGATTCATGTC
>JAZGTK010022227.1:0-10338 GCA_036877625.1 Ambastaia sidthimunki | reverse complement strand
GCTGTCTCCCAGGCAACGGCCCTCACTTTTACAGTATGAACCGACCAATGACGCGGCATCCCACGCCCTCAGTGGGAGGTTCCCTGCCGTATCGCCGACCACCATCAGTTACAGGACAGCCTAACAACATGCCTCAGATGACAAATCCAAACATGATCCAAAACCAGCTCAATGGAGGGCCACACTACAACCAAAACCAAGGTAGAGTTCAGACCTGGTAAAGTGTCTGTATTTAACCAGTAAAATTAGTATATTTTCTAAACATTTTGGCTCATTCATTTTTTTAAGTGGAATATGTCTTACTGTCTTGCTCTGATTATTTTCTTGTGTTTTCTTTACTTGCCGCCTCTGATCTCCTGTTTCAATCTTTTTCTTCTCTTTACATTTCGTTTGTTTCACCCACACTGTGTTAATTTGTCTTCTCTCTTCCTGTTCTTTCTGTCTTCTCTGAATTGTCTGTTTTTGGGGTGAGTAGCCCCTATGGCCCCTCCTCCCCTCTCTATTCTTCAGATGACTCCTCAGCTCCCACTCATGGGTTTTGTGGCTCGGGTTCAGGAAACCAGTAAGTTACGGGTTTGGGAATTGTGTGTGTGGTAGATGCATGTCATTTTTGTGTGAGACATTTTGCATGTTTGGTCTTACACAACAGACTTAGAATATTATAGATCCATCAATAATCCTTCATAACATTGTTTGAAATTCCCCGCATGTCTTGGGTCACGTACACACAACAAATTAAGTGAAATCTGCATTTAATATGAGAGTGAATCCCCTAAATTAATGTTTTGCATGTGAACAGAACACAGAAGTTATCCCAAACTCTAGAAAGTTCAAAGCAATAATCAAAGCAACAATTTGGAGTATAATACTTAATGCAAATACTATTGTTCATTGTCTTCAACCTAGCTTTGAAAGCACAAGACCACATTAGACAACAAGGGCGCTGTCACTGTGTTTAGAATTAGTTGTTCAGTGTGGCTCTGTAAACAATAAAATTGTAAAGTGCAATTGCAATTTCCATAAATATCTAAACTCTGTGTGCACACAACAGGAAAATGGAGTGACAACCATATTTAGTTGTAGTGTGTACATGGCCATAGTGAAGTTCTGTTTGACAAAGTGGTTTATAACTGCTGATCAGCAATTTTGCCACTCCTCTCTAAATATCATTTCTTGACCTTTACTAACACATTGTAACTCTTCAGTTCCAGCTTCCCCATTCAGCATGACTCACTGGTCTTGCTTAAGCAAGTAGAAGTTACCAGATTCCCTCAAAATCTGCTGATGCACGAGATCATTAGTTTATCTCTTCAGTTTCAGACGCACCTCCTCCCCCACCCCCTGTAGAAGAGGTGGAGTTTGAGGAAGCAACCCCGCCCCCACCTCCTCCAGAAGACTATGAGGATGAGGAGGGTGATGATGAGGAAGAGTCAGCAGTGGTGGAGTACAGCGACCCTTACGCAGAAGAGGACCCACCATGGGCCCCTCGCAGTTATATGGAAAAAGGTACAACTGAATATACAAATGTTTGTTTTATGAACAAATGGCATCATCTAAGAAATCTGGTCCTGGATGCTGATTGGTCAGTACAGTGTTTCAAATGTGCTAATGATGTGATGCATCTAGCCAGCGTGTTAAACTCACAGAGGGCACTTTATTAATTTTTGTTTACGTGACTATAAATTCAAGCTGAAACATGCTGCTTTATGAATTAACAATGACCTTTAACAGTATAACTAGTGCCCTTTAATATTTTATGTAGGATGCTTAATCATTAAACCCCAAACACTAAATATAAGGACATAAAATCATCTGCTATTTTTAGAATTTGTTTTTGTCACGTCCCCTCAGTGGTGGCGATTTACGACTACACGCGCGACAAAGAGGACGAGCTGTCCTTCCAGGAGGGGGCGATCATTTACGTCATCAAGAAGAACGATGACGGCTGGTTCGAGGGCGTGATGAGCGGCACCACGGGCCTCTTTCCCGGGAATTACGTCGAGTCCATCATGCATTACGCTGACTGAGCCACCGGTGGCACCGCTGCTTCTTCGTCCTTCATCTTCCTCATTCTTCTGAGCGCACACACACACACACACACACACACAGGAACAGTTAAATTCAGCCACACTACTGCACAGGCTTGTTGCAGCCGAACTTTGACGAACTGACAGAAAGCGCAGATAACTGAGGCATTGTGTACATCGCTGAAGAGGACGGTGAAGATTTTATAGGGGAAAAAATTAAATGTGTAAGATAAATACAGCACATTTATTCATCTTATTATTTGAATCTTTTAGAAACATGTATCAGAAAAGTGTTTGTTTGCTTGACTTGTGTTAATATTGATTGCTTTGCTTTTGTCCTATCATCTCTGTCTCTCTCTAGTCTGGAAGAACGGTCAGTTATTCTCTCTTATATCCTCATTACATTTCTTAGATAAAGGGAAGAGTGGTTAGAACATCATCTGGGACATGCACGTTCCTTTTGACATCATCTTGTGTCTCTTCTAACCAGCAAACAAGAGAAAAATTCTTGCCAAGAACGAGGGAGGACAGATTTAGTGTATTATTCTGCCAGGAAACAGAGAGATGTATAGATGCAGGTGGATTTATTGCTTTCCATTGTGGTTGGATTTCTTTTTAAACTCCTATATTTGGAGTGCAGTTCTATAATGAGGTATTTTAACAGGATATACCAAAGGTGATTTCAGTGGTGATTTAAATTGTCAGCGGGACCGAAAACAACCTTAAAATATGTTTTTTTCTTCATTCCTTTACCTTCATTTCTTTCCGACAAAATTTTATTGCTTGAGATATTTGCAAATATGTGTATTCTTTATATGTATGATAAAAAAAGAAAAAAATGACACTATTAAATCTTTCAGGAAGTTTGTGCCATAAAGAAAGGTTTGGAGATGGTCATTTTTGGATGCGAGAGGTTGAATCTTGGCACCAGACACATGGTGATCTTTAGGAAGAAAATGTGTGTTGTGATCTTTAACCTCTGATTCATCCCATTGACCAACTGTGGACCTAAAGACACAAGATTATTCTATATGTATGTTATATATTGATTTATATTATAGAAATACTATTGTGTTGGTGTGTGACTGGTGTAGACAAAATAACCTCCCCTATTATCTGCAATAACAGGCAGTTAGAAAGTCCTCAGTGTATAAGCTTGAGAGATCTTCAAAGCACAAGAGATTACCGTGATCTTAGGGACCTGACAAAATGTGAACTGACTTTTGGATGAAGTAACATTGAAAAACAGAAACCAGCCCAATGTTTAGATTATCCTCCGACCCACATGTAGATAATGTGGAACAACAGTATCAATGCACAGACTTTTTCTATAAAGTACTTTGATGTTGATATGTGTGTGTGTGCGAGTGAGGTGTGAGTGTGAAACTAATTTCATCTTTTATGGATCGTTGGTGACTGACTTGCTTGTCTGTGTGCAAATCTTTATTTTCAATGAGAGGTCTGTGGCCGTGCGTGTGTGACATGAGTCTTGCATGTTGATCATTTCTGTGATTTTCCTGCTGATGGAGAATAAACTGGATATATCTGATCTACTTGGTCACACTGTTGTCAAGTTTTACTTCCGCAGTCTGTGTCTTCAGAGACTGTATGTCAGCTGTAGGTGGATGTGTCTGTATAGAGCAGTCTTAACACTGCGGGTAGCATATGGGCCTATAAACAGTGAAAAGCAGTGTTTACACTGTCATTAAAACAAGCAATGTTTTGATTGACAGTGACAAAGTCTGCTGAACTTGTTTTATATTACATTGAATGAAATCCGTAAAGATGAAAATTTCTTGATGTCGCTGCTCACTGGCAGGTCCCCCCTCAGGGTTTAGACAAGGTCCACAGGGCTGTAGTACAACCTTTTATTTTTCTGTACAAAAGGCACAAACCCAAGCAAAATGAGTGGTCAATTTTTTTAATGTGTTAATATGTCATTTTAACATTAAAACCTTTTCAGGTTCTGTACAAAGTATAAATCATTTCAGTAAATTTAGACAATCTTTACAGAATTCATCTTTTCATCTGTTCACCCCCCAACACACCCTAAATGACTCCAAACTTGCACGTTTAACAGTTGATTTGTTCTGGATATTTGAGGGTTTTTGATGATCTTTGCTTACCAACAACTGTTTTACGCTACCTAAATTTGATCCTAAGTTTTATGTCTTTAATATAGAACATAGTGGAGCAGTTTCTTAACTTACAGCAGAGCAAAATCTGTCATTTAAAAAAAAAAATAGTGTAACTAGTACAAAAATCAACTAGGTGTGTTCTTACATGTAATTATCGGCCATATACATTTCTAGTCAAATATATCTTCCAGTATATAATAATCTGGTATCTGTGACGTAAGTTTACAGTTTAAATGCACGCTACACATTTAGTGCATCTTGTATAGATTATAATCTTACATTTCTCTTCTGCAAGTCATTCCCTCTCGCACAGTGAACTCATTAGTAGCTATTAGTTAGAATACAACACACACCCACCCAGTTAAAAACTCCCTGCTTAACAGAAACCCAAACATGGAAAATGCATTTCTAAGAGAGAAACTGGTCAAAACGTTTATCTACACACACACAGTTCTAGGCATAATATTGCTCACACGTCCTCTCTGTAATGTTGACTGCTGTACAGAGACAAATCTAAGAGCGCCATAAATGTGCCACGCGCAGTGAAAACAGGAAAAGGGTTTAATGGAAGGACAGGAAGGTCAGAGTGGAATTTGTCAAAAGTGGTTTATCTTGCTGCCCAGCTGCCCCTACGGCTCACAGATCATCGTCTCCACCACAAACTTGTTCTCAAAATGGAGGATCTTGTGGCAGTTGAGAGCCTCACGCTTCTGGATACCTGTGAGGAAGAAACAGAAAGATGAGTGACTGGTGTGTGAATGTGTGTGTACCACTAATATCAACCTAATTCAAATCAGATGTGTATATCTTTGTGTGTCTCTCTGAGTTGGAGTATGTAGGAGTTTATACACGTACAGTGAGTTCATACAGTACAGTGGCTTTGTTTGTACCAAGACAATGACATAATAGGTGGGTGTGGCGTGTCTCCACACTAAAAGGAGTGTGGGAGGCGTCCTAATGTTTGTAAAATCCTTAATCAAAGATCTTTGCTGTGAGTATGCCAAGTTTCTGGAGTGTAATACTAAGCTTTAGAACAATGGGAGGTTTTTAAAAGTTCAGTGAAGACTGTGTGTTTACCAAAAATAGTCTCTCTGCGCTCCAGTTTATAGGTGTCTCGCCCTCTGCAGAGGCCGTGGATAAAGTAACCCAGCTGATCCACATGCTCCACCTTCCCAGTGACCATCATCTGCTCATGGACCAGGTAGGACTGTGGCAGGTAAGTTCCAGCCTGGAGACACACAAATAGTTACATTACAACATACTTAAACTAGACTAGGACTTTGTTTCAAGTCTTGTCTGCTGCCCTAAACTAAATTATTATAAGAACAAAACATGATTTTTTGAGCACTACATAATTCCTATACTTCAATTTGTGTTACTTTATAGTTGTGATGACTTCACTATACAAACTTCTGACCTGCAGTGTGTGTTTAGCACAGCGATGACTGTCCAGTTATAGTTACCTTGATGTTCACCAGAAGCTCCAGGAAGTCTTTGGGTGGCATCACCACAGAGGTGTTGAGAGGAATGACGTAGCATTTGTTCAGACGCAGATCCAGATAGGCTGTCAGCCTCTGAGGGCAAAGAAAGAAACTTTTGTTTTCAATTTCACTTTTGTTTTAGTTTCATTTGTGTTTTTGGAGGAGGGAGAAGAATGTGGCTTCTTACCCTGTTGAAGTCGTGAACGATGTCAGCAGGGTCGCTGTCACTGAACTTGGGCACTGGGATGTTAATTAAAGCCACACCCTCGTCCTCCAGGACTCTCACTCGCTCCTCAATCCTCCTTGAGGCGACTGGCAGCTCCATCTCACCGTCCTCGTGGCTGTCCATTATCTTGTAATTGTCTTCTTGGTAGTCCACCCCACAGAAATACATCATCTCCTGAAGACCATCATCAAAATAAGCATCCTTTAAACAGGACAGAAACACATGGCTAACTGTCTTATTGTTGCATCTAAACTCTCAAGATATTCTTATGCTGTGTAAAATGTTTTGAAAGTGGTTCTCTCACCTCTGTGAAGTAATACCTGTATAGGTAAGCTCCGCCCACCACTGCTCCAGACAGAATGAGGGCCAGACCCAAACACATACACCAGCACCAGGCCCTGGACTGCTGCCTGACACGCAGACCTTCCTCTACATCCTACACACACAGTTTTATTATTTGCACCTATTAAAATGATACTGCTTTTGTGTTTGATGACTTTAATACTTTGCAAAGTATACAAGCAAATACTTGCTGTGAACTCTTCAGTTAGTCTTTGTGTTAACTAATATTGCACATAACAGACCTGAACAACACAGAGGTCAGCTGTGTCAGCTATTTCATGACACATTTAAAAACTACTGCTGGAAACTGTGTATGTTTTGAAACTTTCCCAAAACTCACCCCTAATGCACCGGCATACTGTTTATTTGCGTTAAAGGAGAAACAGTTTCCTTGCATTTTATGCGAGCTTGCATAAGCTCGGGTGCGGCTGTGTTCAAAACAATTGCATTGTGTGCAACAGATACTGGGAAACTTCTAAGCTCCCTCCAGAGACCAACAGGAACAAACACTGCATGATGCAAATGAACAAACATCTGCTGGCACAATGAGTGAACAAAACTAAGAAAATCATTTAAGAACTTCATTTGGCCATGAAGATCAAGAAGAACATTTGTATAATTGTCATTATAACTGTTCGGTAACAGATAATGAGAAGCGAGATAAACTAACATTACAATAACATTACATTTTAAACTCCAGGGAAATGATGTGCAATAAAGTGGGTAAATTTCAAAGTCTGTGATATATACAGGTTTGTTTACGTGTCTAAGGGACGCAGTATGTGTTGCATGTCCCATTGGTGCAATTTGGAGAAGTCTAGTCATCATGATCACCTTCCCGGTACAGTAAACATCAACTTCATGTTCTTTCAGCATAATGTTTATTTTGTCAGCTGTAAAATGATGATCCAAATGCTTGTTTTTGTCTAAAAACAGCACAAAATTTATGCTGAGAAAGCAAATATCTCGAGCTGCATCTCTAATAATCTGTAAAAAAACTGTTTGGCCTTGAAGAGACAAAATCTAGGACATGGATTCAGACTCTAATTATCTCTGAAGGCTCTGAACAACTTGAAATACGGCTGATATCATCCTGATACAACGTTCAGCTGAAACACTGCCTTTATCTTATTTGTAAAGACAAAGAGTTAATCATTAAAGCTTAATTTAATTCTGCATATCTCTTATCCGTAGTGTCTGATTGGTCACATGATGTTCTGTTTGCATTTCCTGGTGTCTGGTTTACAAAACAGGAGCCTGAAACACAGAGCTTCACAAATTTACTTTTACCCACAAACACACCTGTTTCAAAATCCACTGTCTCATTAATACTGGCACAGACACACTGCAGATTATAGCTGAACAGAGACAGTCTTTGTTTAAATAACAGAGCCAGCAGGAGTTTCTGAAGAAACAAAGATGCCTGTTCTGGGTTTCTCCAGCCACAAGTTCAGTGAGACTTTGATCAGCTGTGTGACAGAAAACTTCAGACCACACAGCAGGTTTTTACAGCTTATCTTATGATGAATTGATACCTTTAACTGAAGAAAACACTGGAGAATTTGGGAGTCTCTGATTGCATTAAACGTCAAACGTAAGGCACACTTCATGCACTGAAACTATCTTTATCTGTGTCGGTTTCGTCAAGATACTGTTAACGGATACTGGTGAAAACAAGCCAATGGATCAGACTGTTCTGCAGACACAACAGTGTCTTATGAATTATTCACCGTCTCTTCTGCATTTTACAAACCCAGCTGTCACACTTGCTGCTGACTCATGGACGGTGGCAGATGATCGTGTCTGAGAGACTGAGTGGGAACTAGTCTTGCACTTAGGAAAGTCTCCCACGATCCGCTGGCTCAACATGCCTTTCCGCTTCCTGGCTTTCCTACATTCACGACTGCATGAAATGTTCAGGAGGTGCAAGAAATGCAACGATGCATCCGCACGGTTTGCATGCAGAAAACCTGTTTAAAGTGCGTGTTTATATAAATCCCGCACGCGTATTTATTTAAATACCATCTATTTACAAACACCTTTATTATGATTTATAACACTGCACGATCATGCACAAAACACACATCAAACAAATATAGAACTATAAAAGTGCAACGCAGGAAGGTTTATGTTGTGATATTATGCTGCTATTTGTGTTGAACTGTCGGCCATTTTCCTGTAAGTCTCACACACAGTGAAAGGCAGGAGATGGCTTCCCTTTACACACACACAAACAGTCAAAAATCACTGAAAAAGACTCAAACACCCGCATAAATGCCGACTGGTTACTTTTATTTAAGAGGATTAAGATGACAACTGAATTACACAAGTGCGTTTTCGTTACTTTCGACATTTTCGTCAACACATTTAAATATCACATTGACATACATTCACTTCTACAGTGACCGACGAATAAACACGATATAAACAGTTTAGCAGTTAAAAACGAGCATGTTGTCATTTGTTTGTATTTAATCGCATGAACTCACCACATCTTGAGGGATCAGAGCTTCTTCTCGCTCCTCTTTCTTCAGATCTTTCTGCCCGAGCGCGGAGTTAAACGCAAGCTTAACCATGTTGGGTAACAACAGGTTTTTTGTAGTTTATTTTATTATTTTTTGCAAGCAGTAAAGACACAGTTGAGTTAAGCTGACGATCTCTCTCGACACTGTGTCGCCTCACAACTTGCTGTGGCGCATTTAACTCAGTCGCCTGGATTCAGACTGTGTGTGCAGCAGTTAGTCAGAAGAGGGCGCTGTTCCCTCCTCTTTAATGTTTTATTTCATCTAAAGTAATATAATAATATAAAAAATAATAATAATTATTATTATACTAATAATATAATATAATTATACAAGTACAGGGAGCAGGCGTTTTGTCTGAGGCTGTTTTGATCAAATATTTAATAGTACAATCATCTATTAAAATGATTTTCTATAGTCATCACTTTACCAGTGTAAATTAATACCAAAATAAATTAAAGATAAGCCTTAAACTATTATGACTAACTATATTTATATATCAATATATACCCAACAGTGTGCATGTTACATCATACCCCTCTATTAAAGAGCTGTGGTGTATTTAATCATGTTATAGTCACTGCAACATGCTTTAACAGTCAGTATGAAGGTTTTTTTTCTGAATGATTATACAGAATTTTTTCTGAATGATTATACAGTTTAAAACTCCTTGAAATGAGACAGAAATGCAGCTTCTCTCAAGGCTTAAAAGGACATATAATCACGGATCACCTGACCCTGAATCAGGTGTTAACACACTGTGAGAAGTTTAATTTCTTGATTAGGGAAAATCCCTTTAACTCCTTCTGAATGGTTGAAATCCCTGCTGTCTCAGATTAGCCAATGGCAAGAAAAGCTTCTCTTCTGGTGGAAACTCCTCCCATCGTGTCCATTCCCAGCCTAAGAAAAGAAAAAAAACAAAGACTTTATTAGCTGTTACAGGGATGGAAAGCTTTCAAAAACGATA
This sequence comes from Ambastaia sidthimunki, assembly GCA_036877625.1. NCBI lineage: Eukaryota > Metazoa > Chordata > Actinopteri > Cypriniformes > Botiidae > Ambastaia > Ambastaia sidthimunki. Next base: position 635 of record JAZGTK010022227.1, on the reverse strand, counting down.
TAGTCTCGCATACCAGATTTTATCACTGTTGTAAAGGGTCTTTGGGCAGACCACCAGCGGCTGAAACTAACAACACATTTAAAGAAAAGATTCAAGATACCTTCATTTTTCTCTGGTTCGGTATTGAGTGGTTCAGCTGATAGAGATCTGTCCAGTTCTGCCTGCATGAAGATCGTGATATAATGGTAGTTTTCTTCCAGTCTGATGGAGTTGACCACAGATGCAAAGCAGATGTTTTTCAGATGGACACCAGCTTCCTCCATCACCTCTCTCTGAGCACAGTCCTCCCACGTTTCTCTGATCGTGACGCAGAATATTAACTTTAATGCCACCGATTTACATACACATCAATGTAGTGTCATAAAAAGTTAACATAATCAGTAAATCATTTTGATACTGTAATGTAGCTTCTTAAAAATGCTACAGTGATGCACTTTTGTGACAGTAAACTTACCCAAACTCAATGTGACCTCCTGGTAACTGGTATTTTCCTTTTCCCACTATTGTTTTTCTTTTCCCCAACAGAATGCATCCTGGGTTAGAGGAATCTGTCACAAGAACCCCCAGTCCCACACCAGGACGTTTGGGGATGAGTTTACCATTTTGAATCTGTTCAGACATTTTATTTAAGCTGT
>JAZGTK010022226.1:0-10338 GCA_036877625.1 Ambastaia sidthimunki | reverse complement strand
TTGTTTAAATTGCAGTAGAAATTTGGCAGTGCTCAGCTGCTTTGCGATTTTCCTTAAGCTGGTTTGCTCTGTTTGTTTCAGAATGAAATGGCCTCCATCCAGCTGGTAGGAGTTCTCATTCATGGTGCATTAGTGGTAATTGTGAGATGATCCAAATTCATCTCTGTACTGTGTCCGATACTCTTATTGACAGAACATTTCCCGGTTTTCAGTAATGAGATGAGTTACGTTTGGAATCTGTGACTAATGGTGTTAAGGATGACTCAGGATGATGGTGTTAAGGATCACTTCACGTGATGTGTACAAACACACACACACATTTATACTCATGGACACCTGTGTCTTGTCTTACATAATAAATTCAATCTTGAATCACAGATGTTCAGTGTGGTCTCAGAGTTTTGGATATTCTTTAACTGTTGTGAACAATTTCAGCATTAGCTAACGGACAGTTCTCACTGATGAACAGATGAACTTATGAGTGCTGGATTTATTGAATAGTTAGTAGATGTTGGAGCACATGTTGATGGTATCATAGGTCAGGTGTCATCAGAAGGGCTTCACTCCTCCATGTTAAGAACACACACACACACACGCACGCATACACGCACACACACACACACAAACGCTCATACATCTCATCTGGTGATGTTCTGTGTCACTCCTCATTTCCTTTGAGACCTGCATGATTTATCTTTTAAACCTACTCCCCTAATGTATCCGTCAGTCACCTTTTTAATCATCTTGTTTCCTGTAAATACAATATGTTGAAAAAAATGTAAAAGTCAAAGCAACATGATGTCTATGCATGTTTAAACGGCTGTCTCAATAATTGTCAATATTTCTACTTTTTGTTTGAATTTTATTGTCCATTGAATGCAACCTGCGTTGTTCAGCAAATAAATTCAGTTTTTTGTTCAACAACAAATAGTGTAACTGTAAATAATGATAAAAGCTCATTCTGGCTGTATTTAAACACAGATAAATCAAAACGTGATTTTCAATGAAAAGAGCTGTAGAATATTGTGTAAAAAACATCTTTAGTAACATCATGTCTTAGGCACGGTGGTCTGGATACAATTGTTTTGATGCTGATATAAATTCTGTTGAGTAAGATGATGGATGAAACAGATCAGTTACGGAAGATCCATTTACAGGAACATCAAAACCATCCCACAATGCTCATAGGTGATCCATGCAAATGCTATTTTCTAAGCCAGCAAAGAAGAGGCCACAAAATGGTGAAATCAAAGCAAAAAATACTGAATCATTACTTAAACAATCTACCAGATGTAGACAAAGTGTAAATAGCTGACTAAATCCCAATTCCTTTCCAAGTTTCCTAAATCCCAAGTTTAGGATTTGTGCGTCCCAAATCATAGAAAATTGAAAATAGCATATCAAGATTACTAGCTAGTAAACTATTTCAGGTGTGTTTTGGAAATATACATCTATTTATTGTTGTGGTTTTCTTTTGACTTGTTCAGCTGTACAGAAATTGTTTCTCGTGTCTGTTTTATTTGTTGTAGGTGTCATGGCTTTTATTTTGTAGTCCCGTTTTGTAGTCCATGTCTTTGGTCTTTGTAGTCTTTAGTGTTACCCCGCCCTAATTGTGTCCAGGTGTTCCTTGCTTCCCCTGATAAGTCTGTGTAAATATCCCTGTGTTTAATTTGTTGGTTATTGTTATATGGCTGTTTTTGCCTTGTGGCATGGTTTTTGTACTATGTGCTTGGATGATCTTTTTGTTTTTTTTCTTACCTCTCCTGTTCGTGGTTTTTCTTTCAGTATGTATGGCGATTAAACTTTTTTTTTAATGCATGGCACAGTAATGCATGGTGTTCCTGTTCCTGTCAAATTCTGTAAATGAAAATATTAATCCAGACATTCTGTGTGTTGCATAGTGACTGTCATGATTAACTGGCATTCCATAGGAGATGACTGCGGAGGGTGGCTAATACTTTTCATAGTGATTTTCACACCTGTTTCTTCCTGCAAGTTGGTCCCTAGTTGCCCCAGGACAGGCTGAGAGGTCAGAAAACTCTAGTGTTCTAAGCCCTATTTTCATCTCATTTTATCTTCCCACACACAATGGCTGGCCAACCCTTAGGCCTCACACTATTTTTATTAACACCAATAAGTGTAATTTCCATCAAAAAAGAAAATATGAAATGGAAGTTGGTTGCTTTTTTGATAATCAGTTTGGGTAAGAAGGATGGAGTATGTTCTCATGAACTTTGAACATCTTGCTCAGGTTCTCTTGAGTTACAAAAGACCACACAAGTATTTGTTTGAAAGTTCTGAGTAAGTGTAACCCCTGATTGTCAGTGTTTGAAAGCAGAATCATCTTTAGTAAACTTGGAACTTGACTTGTAAATTTAACCTTTACTTTTGTTGCTTTGAATGGTTGCACTTATCAGTAAAAGTGGAAATCTCCCAAGGCTGAGATAAGATAAACAATTGTGAAGTTCTTCTTTATTGAAAAGACTAGTGATGATCTAAATTCCCCAACAGGCTTCTTAACTAGTTTAACCTGCTTAGGTCAACTGCCTGAGCTGTTTTGCGGTTCCTAGCGGGTCTCCACGCCTGGTCAAGCTGGTCTGGTCTGATCTTTCCAGTTTCCAAAAGAGTTTTGGGCACTTGTAACTAGTCCACAATCTAGACCACCCTAAAGCAAGCACTAACCAGCATGAACCAGTCTAATCTAGAATGCAAACTCAGGCCAGGCTTTAAAAACCTCCTTAAAAGCCTGGCCTGCTGAGAAATGGCTTACAAACAACAGTGTTCAGATTACATTTAAACAGTTATTCCCCAATTCCTGCATCACACGATTATCACAGTGGAGAAGTGATGCACGTTAAGCTTTATGATGTTGTCTTCAGGGCCTCCTGCACGTCATTGTGCGATTGGGAAGTCACGCCTCATATGGACGTCATGTTTCTCCAGCACACATTCACTAACATCTGCTTCTCATCTTGCTCACGCAAACAACAGGAGTCACGTCCTTCTCATACCCTCACTGCTCTCATATTCGGCAAAACATTTGTTCTGTCCTCTAAGTTCACTTCATTCATCTTTTACTGTGAGTCATAAGAATGTCATGATGTGTGAGGCAAATTTTCCCCCAAAGTCACCAAATCTCTTCTTTCTGTTTTGCTTTTGCCTCTTAACTCAGATTTACTCATTTACTTACTTTCCATTAAATAAAAATGAAAAGAGACATGCTATCTTTACACTGCAATGTGTGACTTGCAGGCCACATCTGAAGTGGCATTTAGGTGAATTTGGAAAGAATGCAATAAAATCCATAGCAAATGTTGTGATATTAATGTTTTGTCATCTGAGGAAAGTCCCGTCTTCCAGTTATTATGACCTTAGCCAACAACTTTTCGATTTCAATCTTCCCCTCAATCAAACCGATAGGACTTGGAAAAGTCTTGTAAGGCGTTTCAAATATGGCTGCCAAGTAAACTGACAGTTCTTGAAGGGGAATTTGAAGTCTTTACACAGATGTTGAGAAGGCCCACAGCAGCATTAACTCAGCTTTGTTAGGACACCTTAAGGCATTATTTTGGTCTAAGCTGGTTTCTGAGCCTGGCCAAGCTGTTTCAGCTGGTCTTCCATCCTGGTCTGGCTGGTGTTCAGCTGGTTCAGGCAGTCATCTAGAAGACTTGAGAAAACTGAGAGACCACACTTCTGCCAGACTCTCCATGTGCAGACTTCAGAGTTTAGATACGGTTAAGTAATGCCAGAGGTCAGGGGTCAAAAGTCCCCAGGTTACAGGGATACAGAGGGTGAAAGATAGACAATGCTTTACTGTCGTCTCCACGGCTGTCATAAATCTGTGTGGAAATGAACTTTTTTCTTCATCTCTCTTTAGAAAGCAAGTGGTTGCCATATGTTCAGTAGCTCTCTGTTTTTGAAAATTAAATTGTAAAAGATGTGTTAACATTACAATGTATTTCACGTGGTGTACTGAATCGTGTCAGTATGCCTCTAATGCACGAATGATGTCATCTGTTTTTGTCAGTCTGATGTTACTTTAATATTAAGTGTTATGCAATGTTGCATGCTTTCACTGCCTGGGGAAACATGCATGCTATGCACTCGCCTTGCCCTGCAGCCATGGCAACGTCTGCAGTTTAACATGCATGGGGACACACGCAGGGATCTTGAATGCACACGACTTCCAGATGTCAAAACCTCACGCTGCATCGTTCCTTTCAGACAGTTTTACTGGGCTGTTTACCAATGTTGTATCAACATTGTTTAAGATGTTTCTTCTAAAGTTGCTTATGAGAAGTAAAAGTCTCTCGAGAAAAATATTAGAAGCTATTTAATATTGATGTTGGCTAGAAGAAGCAACAGATATATTTAAAAAGAGCTCTCATGTGATTTTTATTTCTTAAGGGAAAAACTCAGTAGTAATTTCCTGACAGCTTTGGGACTTTGAACGAATGCAGTCGCTCTCGCCAAGCCTGCTTTGTGTTCAGGCATCACACAGTGATCAAACCTCTGGCCATATATGCTGTTTCCTATATTTTCAAGGCTTGGCTGAGCTCCACTGCATCTAAACGGTAAGCAGATCCCGGGCCCAGTCAAAACTGCATTGGCGACCTCTCTGTGTTTAAGTTTCCTTTCCATGATGTTCATGCAGCGATGAGAGCCCTCTATGGTTCAGCTGCTGTAAATACTGGTTACCAAGGTTTCTGTTGTCATGCCTGCCTGTTTAAAGTTGAGGGTCTTGCTGCCATGATATCCTGGTTTGAGCTGAGGGCCCCCGCAGTCATATCACATAGCTGAGACTCATTCAAGCGTACTGTAGCCTTTGAGCCAATGGGACAGGTACTGCAGTATCCTGCAAGGCTGTCATGAAAGGAGTGATTTAGAATGAGGGTTCGGCAGATGGATCACATGGGAATTGACATGATGGACGTGGTGAACAGGGAAGTTTAAGGGGTGGATGAGAAAAGGTGGAGGATAGGGCTGAATGTTTTGCACAAAGTATTTTGTGGCCTCACAACAGATGGTAATAGCATAGAATATTGATATATGGGAGGCGTGGGATAGTTGTCACTTTTTACTCACAAATTCCCTAAAACTTTGCCTAAAAACATTTCCATTTTCTAGTACCCAAACAAAAGCAACAATTCATTGGGACAAAATGACTCGGTATCATTAGTGTAAATATGGCACACTTTAAACACATCAAATAAGAATATCAATTTGGCACAGGCTGTGGCCTTCAAATCATGAGCAAATAAACGTTTTATAAAAATGACCCTGTTCTTGAAAATGCCCTTTGACCTTTTAGTTAAAATCTACCTTCATTATTTACTCTTTAAATTGACTCTAAATGTATCTAGTGTGATTTTGTTGTGTTCCTCCATCTAGCCAACATTTAAAGCAAAAAATATGACGGTAAAGATATTTTGCATTTAGTTCTAGTAAAATCTTGTCATTTGTGTACCACTATTTGCAGATTTCCAGATACTTTTCCGTATCAAGTTCGCTCATCCAACATCTCCACCTCCCACTGGGTCTGAACCAGAGTCATTTACCCCACCAGCCCACCTGACAAACATCTCCACCTCAAGCAGAACTAAGGAGAGAACCAGCCTTGGAGACCAGAGTTCAGCAGTAGTGCACACACACTTTGCACATTAGGGTATGTAATGTGTGTCTTTCCATGTGTGTGTGAGTAAAAAAATGAAGGACAGACAGAGAGAGATAAAAAGAGAGTTAAAGCACCATATTTTCCCGATGATGTAAAAGTTACGGAATAACATTATGTCCAGCGGGAGTGAGACATTCTTATCTCACTTTTGGTACCTCATAACTTTAGTAAAGGACTGACATGGACATTTATCTGTCAAAAGAAAATATTGAGATAAGTGATTGTGGAGATACAGCCTGTGTGTATGTACTGTATGTAAAAGCAAATGTACTATGAAGTGTATCCAGTAATAATGACTGCTGTATTTTGCAAAGTATTTTGAATAATTAGCAAGTGGGCTGTTTGTGTGGATGTCCTAAAAAAGTATGTTATGGTAGTTTCAACATCTACACATTTCCAGTTAACCGCCTTCGCTGTCAATGTGGCTCAGTCACTATGAATATTTTTCTTGCTGAAACGGTTGTTTACAGGCAAAATACTTTCACCTTCATAAACAATGATGGTGAAATCTTTGGACTTTATTTGGTTTTAGTAATTCTTGTGTGCGAGAGATGTTTGGAGTGCGGCTAGCACTCATGTGAAAATAAATTCCTCTCATGGTGTTGTGTAAGAGTGTGTGTGTGTGTGTGTGTGTGTGTGTGTGTGTGTGTGTTCATTATGTGGGTTTGAATTTCTTAGAGCCAAGTGGTTTTACAGCACACACAGTTTCTCCTAAATGGGTCCATTTCCTCCAAGCTCTTACTGAGACACTCCAACAGCATAGATCTCCAGCACATTAGTTGTGTTGCTCTCAGGCTGTTAGACCACATCAACACTGCAGCCAAAAGAATTCTAATTGCCTCTGTCTGGAGCCAAGAGTTTGTCTAACCTATAGTAGGTGTCTTAGCCCTCTTTATGTGCAAATGGAGCCGTTATAATTTTATGTTTTATATATATAATAGAGAGAGAGAAAGCGAGTAAAGAGAGAGAGCTTTGTACTATTAAAGCACTGCTAATATTCTATTGTTTCACCAATTGCTTGTATTTGTAAATCATTTTGGATTAGCATCATGTATGACTGATATATCTATCATGTACTTGTCTACTTTTAATGTTCTTTTAATATATATTTCCTGCACATATCTTTTCTCTTTTGGTGTTTTATATAATTCTACAATTAAAGAAGAATCTGACTGTATCTAGATTTTTGCATCTTTCTAGATTGTTTTGCATGCCTTGCTTATTTTTAACTTTAGTTATTGGAATATTTTATGGTTGTAGATGTGGCACAGTGGTTACCGGATGGTGATTTCGTTCCACTGTTTAGTTGATTTCTTTTTCTCTCTATTAGTAATCCTGGAATGTCGTGAGGGTGTGTTTGCATTTAAGCAATACCACATGAGCTGAGTGCTGAGTGCTGTATAGACTGTAATGCACAGAATAAAATCACAGATGTGACAGATAGTCCGTCATGCTAATATTCTGTATAGTGTGTGATATTGCTTTTATACAGATCAATAACCAAAAAGACAATTTCAGACATTTCGGACAAAATTGTAGTTTGTTGGTACTGTAGCTCCTCTCTGGCAATGAGAAAACTCAGAAAGAAGCCAAACTATCTAAGCTTCTATCTTCTATCTTCCATCTCAACTATCTAGAGTCAAGAACAGAGTATGTAAAAAGAAAAATGTTCTCTTGCCCTCAAAACATTCTCAAAGCAAAGTTTCAAACCACACTTTCTGATTAGAGAAATGTGATAATAAAATACAAATAAGTAAATCTAAGAATTTTGCTTTATTTTAATTTGTTACAATGCAGTACAATTCTTAACCACTTACGTAAACAATGAAGATGCCAAGAGCTGAAACCTGTAGCAGTACAACAAAGTACTAAAGACTACTAAGAGATGTTAAATGCATTCCATCTTTGGTTACTTGCCATTTAGCAGGTGCATTTAGCCCAAGAGTCATTTAAAGTACATTACTCGCAGACCACGTGACTTCCTTGAAGCCAGGTGTGCATTAACCTTCAGCAGCCATGAGTCAATGAGTCTCTTTACCTCTGCTTTAATGGAATTTCATTTTTCCACAGCATATGAAGGTCCACTTGAGGCTGGAGTGGATTTATAGAGGCTGCTTTAATTTCCTCTGCACATCGGTCACCGATATCCCTGTTCATAATCATAACTGCTCTTCAGAGGTCAAGAGGGATCAGTGTCATTTAGAAGTTATAAAGGAAAACAGCACTGAAGAGAGAAATACTGAAGATACTGAATGGAATGAGTGGAGGGACTAGTGAGTGAGTAAGTGAGTGATATTAAAAATATCAGCGGGTGCGAATGAGGAAAGCGAGAATGAGAGGGAGAGCTAGAATTGGCTGATACAGGGATCAAATAGAGAGAGAGAGAGAGAGAGAGAGTGAACAGGTCCCAGATTCGAACCCATGTCTGTTTTAATTTGCTTCTCTGGTTACTGCCAAGCTGGGTCTCCTGGCTGAGCGCACAACTGCCCTGGTATTCCCATTTCTTCCCGATCCTTCTTTCGGGATAGAGCTTGGATCTGTTTTCTCATCGGTAAATCCACAATGACAGGAACAAGTTCTCCACACCAACTTGTTCCACACATTTGTTAACCTTGTAGATTATTTTCAAATAAACAAGGTGATACATTATTCCACGGTAGACCACAAACACAACTGAAGAATTGATTATGATGCCAACAAATAATGAACTCTAGAAAAGGCCCAACGCTTCTATAAATAGACAATTGAACATTTCAGCTGATTCTGGGTTTTAAAGGCATCTGATTACAGTTTAACAAGTGGGAGAAACATTATTTAGATCTTTACAATGTTTCCATTCAAATTAAACATCAGGAAATGTTTAGGAATGAGTACTCGCCTCTGTGTTAACTGATAACTGAGTTGAGCTTCACATTTAGGTGGCAAATTATTTATCATTTTTATTTGCGAGACACGCACAGTTGTGGTACTTAATACACGCTTGCAAAATATAATGCTTTTCCAGTCAAAATTTGGCTTGTTTCCCTGTGTGAAATGTTGGCACAGTTTACTAGTTAATGTATTGACCTTTGTGATGATGTCGACAGATCACTTACGCCAAAGATGTGACTTCAGCTCTGCATTTAGATAGAAACGTATGTCTTACACTTAAAATCCACCCACATGTTTCACATGGACAAAGTCATTTTAGTTTCCTTTCTCCTGACTTGTGGCCCTCAGTTTTTTAGGTGTCTGTGTGCATTTGCGTGCTGTTAGCCACGTACTGTGGCTTTGTGGTTGAGACCACGTTCGAAAATGAGTGTTTGTGAAGAGTTCATGTTAACTGTGGTTTATGGTAAACTTCAGTGGTGTCAAGAACTAAAAAAATAATAGCAATGGTCACATTTGCTTTCTATCTTAAAGTTAGAAAGCAAATATCTTAAAGTCTAAATGTTAATCTTAGTGTTGTGTGTGTCACACATTAATGCAATTTCTCAGTTTTCTATTTTAAAAATCTAAATAAAATTGTGAGTGTGTTTGTTTAGGTGTATGATGTAAAAAACTTTAAGTTCAGATATTTATTATTGAAGTTAGTTACAACATGTAACACAATTTTATGTTACCTGAACATTTTTTTGCAGAGCAAAATCTGTGCAAATCTCCTAGTTAGAAATGACTTGTCTTTGTAGCATCTTACTTGGTTTTGAGACACAGCCAGGAGGGAAAAAAATGTTCTGGCCTGAAACCCACATAAAAAAAACACGTCTGCTTTCACAATCACTCAATCACATTTCTCCTACTTTCATTGTCTCTGATCCTCCCTTCATTAATTTCCAGTCTTGTTCTCTTCCTCTCACTCATGTATGTATCATTAATGTCTTTGTACTTTCTCCTCTGTGCTCTGCCTGTCACTCCATCTCACTGTGTGACTCTGAGAATGACCAGTGATAGTTCACTGAAGTGGTTAAATGCTGCTTACACCATTACCACAGTCATAACTCACAGTCCACAGTCTTAATGGAAGGTTAAATTGAACTCAACATTAGGGACACTGAATGAGAACAGACTGATCACATGTCTGTAGTGTCCTTATCTTCCATCTGTGGAACAAACACAAACTCTCTTAAAATGTTATATTTATGAATTATGAGTTATATATTATGTATAACCCAAAAAATATAATGTAAAACCTGAATTTTGTCATTTGTAAGCCAATCATGTAATATCTGGCTCATTTTAAATTACGCGTGTTTAGTACTGATTTTCTTGCCTTCATTAATCTGACTTCTACGTTTTTGCTCAAACATGCCATCATTTAATTTATCATTACAACGAAAGGGGGACATATCAAATAGCAAAAAACATCTAACTTTTTACATTATTGTGCTATATGTTTTATGCATGCTGTGTTAAAGTAGAAGCATTTTCACCAGTGGCCTCATACTTTTGAATTCCAAAAATACTTGGGATGTGTTTCAAAACACAGTTACAAAAAGAAAGTGTTTGAATTGACTGGAAAGTGACCTAAGTGTGTGTGCAGCGTGTCAGCAGTGTGTGTGTCTCTGTGTTTGTTCACACCACTGAACCCTGTAATTTGCAGAAAGAAAGACTGAAAGAGTGACAAGCTTACAGTCACAAACCCCTTTCACTCCTCACAATTATGCCTACCCTTACAACACACACAC
>JAZGTK010022225.1:0-10338 GCA_036877625.1 Ambastaia sidthimunki | reverse complement strand
TGGGAAGAGACTTTCAACCAGCATAACAAAAAATGTTCCTGGAAAAATAACACATACCCTGCCTTGAAATTTGCTCATGAAAAAATGTGTTAAAAGTTTATTTTCTAAAAGTCCACAGCACCAAAACCTGCATGTATCTCAAGAAACACGCAGTGATGATTTTCATAGACTATAGCTTAAAAACATGATGCTTGACCCTCAGGAGAAAATGGACCCTCAGAATTCAACTTAAAACTGAATGTAAAAGCGAAAGGTTTCAACTGAACGGAAAATAAAGACAAAAGCCACAACTGGCCCACAGACAGTCTGTGAGTCCATCAGATCTCTCTGTCTTCTTTACCGAGCTAATGCGGTTAGAATATAAAGTTGTGATCAAGTTTCTGTTCAGAGGAAACAGAAGTTATTTTGGCTGCATCACATTTCCCTCAAACTGCGTTTGCTCAAATTGCAGGAAATGCCACACGCTCGACATGATGTAAATGTCACAGTTTCATACAGTGGTGCAGTGTTACAGTACTGAAGCTCCGCCCCTTTGCTGCAGGGCATCTCATTTAGTTTATTGCAGGTGTTAGTGTGCTTCTCTGTACTGTTGCATTCTTCAGTAATTACCTACAGCATGTCTTGTCCTGCGCTTGTCTCTCAAGCACACAGTGATTTAATGGAGGTGATGCTTTCTGTTACACTTAAGATTTTAGGACGGATCTGTTTGTGTTTCTGCTATAAACTCAGTGTGAGATTTATTAAACTGCTTTAAGGACAGTGGACTCGTCTCATTCGCCAGTATGTTCACTTAAAACCTACGTGTTTAACGTTACATATCATCTATCCAAAGATGCTATTCTGAAGATGTCAGTGAAATGTTTTAAAAATGTAAGAATTTTTTTTATATGTTTTGACCATGAAATAAAGTTACTCTACAACATCTAAAAACTACAGGACCTGTAAATCACTGTGGAATTATTTGTTTTGCTATTAACCACATATGCAAAATTTTATGTTTATAAAGACATAAGATCATATAAAAAATGACCTGCTGACTTTTTAACTTGCAAAACAACAAAAAATGTTTAAAAAGTAATAATAATGGAAAGGGATGACACACAATTGTTTGTGGTAAGGCAAAAAATAGAAATTAAAGTAGAGCATTTGACAATTTGTGGTTTCTTGTGCAACAAATTGAACATGACAGACTCTGAATAATGTTTAAAGAATTGCAAAACTGAATTTGTAATATTCCTGTTAAAGATTTTGATGTCAATTCTGATGTCATGTTCTGTTTAATAATAAGAAGAATGACTTTAATTTTACAGAAGAGGCCTCGGGCAGATACAGATCTTTTGTGGTCAAGGATGAAGAAACCATTTCCAGAAAAAGTCAGTGTTCTGAGGAAGAGTTCAATTAATCTTGCCTGACCAATTACACACGTTTAGAAATCTGCATTTGAAAATTTTGTGCATTTCCTGCAATATGCTTGATGATGTTAGCATGCAACCAAACCATTACAAAACAAACATGTCACATGGTCACCTGCACTATAATCAGTCAAGAAGCTTGACAAAACTAAACCCTCAGCAGGGCTAACAACAAAGTTGGGGGTTTACAGAAGCTGAATGTTTCAACAGTGGAATAAAAAAACTCTCAATAACAACCTCCTCGTTCGTCCTCACGCATGCAAAAAAACACTGCAGGAAAATTACTGGTTCACACAAAATACTGCAGACAAACAGGTTTGGAGCTAAGAGATGATCTTAAAGCTCCACCTCCAGAAGCTGGACTCAGAAGACAGATAAACAAAGAGACTGATACCATGGAGACACAATAAGAGAGCTTGTCAGGGGAGGAGAGATATTGTGTGCAGCTAAGAATGAAAAAGGTGAGAAGATAGTCTTCATTCTGAAAACCTGATAGTCCTCATTCTGAAACCTCAGGCTGGTTGGTGCATGAAAAGCCGGGACAGAGAAAAATTGCTCCCCACATACAGAGGACATGAACATACTGCATCATCACAGAACAAAACCTGTGTGTTAGATTTTATTGGGCCTGTAATCTCACTCACACTGTGCAGATACACTTCAGAGCGGGCCGCACCCCTTACAAAGATTTACTGAGCTATCCATAGCTTCTGCCCAAACATCAGTAGATCAATAGCTGCAGTTAAAACTGTAAAGGCTGCACTTTAACTATTGCAACTGTTGCTACATTCAACATTAACACATATGGCTACATGGTTACCATGGTATATGTTTAAATGCACTTGAACCAAAATGAACCATGTTTTTCTTTAAGTAAAAGTGTATCAACCTTGTTTTGGTGGTATTAGTATTTGTATAACCAGTTTTACTACAAATACTACGGTTAAACTGTGGCTGCTATAGTAAAACTATGGTTAATTTGTGGTTAGCATAATTTTTAAGGGTGAAAAAGAAAAACAAGAATTATGCTAAATGTGTGTGAGAGAAGATTATATTCTTTAAGAGATGAGAGATTGTGTTTTATAGCTCCTAACACCAGTAGAAACCCAATCTTGCATACATTTACTTTCATCATTCATAGTCTTGGAGAAAAAACAAAAACTCACTCAGAATATTTGGCGAGACTCGTTCAGAAAAGACGAGGACAGTGACAGAATACAGTTTGATTGTTACATTTATTGAATGGATGAGAACAGTCTCTCACACAGAAGGGATCTTTACACCCACTGGCCCTCGGCTTTAAAAATCTTTCTGTTGTCTTAAATCTAATAAACCTGCTCAACTGGTCAAGTCTGAAAAAGAGCTGCAGAACAAAACAGTTTCTTCACACCGGCCCCGAGTGTAAAAACATTAACATCCAAAAGTTACAGTTTTATTACAGTAAAACAAAACATTACAATAATCACAAATCTTTTGTTTATCTGATTTAAGGCACAGCGATTATTTCCAGATCTTTGGTTTTACAGCTAAAATCCTCTGACTGCTTTAATAACGTTTCAAGTGTTGAGCAATTGAAGATTTTCCTGTTTATCTGTAAAATCTCTCCCTCTTTACTTATTTTTTCTTACATGTGCAAATATATGTACACAAAAAAGCTTAATTTAACTCTAAATGCTTCTATTTTTTAAAACTGATTTTTTTTTCTTTTTTGGAGTGTGGAAAAAACATTGCTTATAAAAAAAGAGGAGAGCAAATCTAATTTAATTAAAAAAATACAATTACCCAATTACAATAAAAAGTCACAATAAGGCGATTGTCTTATTTATCATATAATTAGATGAAAAAACTAAACGTGGGGCGGATTAAACATTCAATTTTTAAAACATACAATGTTTTTCACAACAAATAACAGTTACATAAAAGCAAAATATCTGACAATAAATTACATTAAAGCAACATTGAGATTATATAACATGATATAATGTGAATGAATATAAACAATCTGTAAACAATCTGAACTTTTGGAAAACACAGTTAAACAGATTTACTGTAATGACAGAAGGCCGATATAAAGCACTCGTACAGTGTATAATCTTCTAATAATAATGTTTTTGCCACAGAGCCCAATTTGCTAATCGTTCAAATAATTTTCAAGCACTAAACTACATTTGTTGTGCGCATAAGAATCTCATGTCAAATTGAAACCAATTTTATTTTTAAATTCTATCTAGTCACATATTTCTCACATATATCCCTGTTCACATTTAATGCAACATCTAATATAAGTCGTCACAAAGAATGCACGGATAAGACGTCTCATCGCTGTTAAATTTACACAGAATGGCCAACACGAGGACGTCTATCTGAACAACGTGGTCAAAACAAACTAAGCACTAATTTAAAATATCTTACATGATTACTGGTGTCTTTAAGAGCAGACGCTACAAACATACAGTCTGCTGAAGATAAAACTGTCTACAGGTTTGTAAGGAGTTATAAAAGCCTGGCAGTTTGTGTCATTGTGTCTAAGACACAAAATAAATGTATATAATAGAAGTGTTTGACGTGTGTTAGTGTGTTTGTGGAAGTCAAGGCTAGTCATGTTTGCACGTTCTTTCAGTCAACTGCCAAAGCAACCATTGGGCAGAATCTTCAGTTAGGTTTTAAAGTTGCCGTTTTATTTGCCTATACAGTAACTATTACCTTAACCATCTCTGTCTAGTCTGTGTTTTGGTCTTGTGTATTTATAAACAATGCTGAGGAGAAATACAGTCAACAGCTAAACAAAACAAAAAAATTCTCAAAAAAAAAAAAATTCCGTTACTGGCACATAATTCGCAAAATAAAAGTATTGCCAGAATACTGACTGTGTTTTATTTTAAACTTCAGACATTTTTGCGACAGCTCCAGTCAAAGTGACTTAAAACAGGCCTGATTTTGGACGTGAATCCGTTGGAATTCCACAGATGATTCCACCGGATGAATCTTCGTGGAGACGCCCACAGACAGAGTAGCAATTTTACTGCACAACTGTGGTATTTCAATGTCCGCAGAAATGCATTTTTTCCTTCTCAGCTGGAACACGCTGGAACACGTCTCAGAATCCAATTGTACGGTTTTACTACGAGATACAAGCATCAGGTAATGTTATTAAAGAAATTAAAAAGGGATATCAAAGGATGATGATTGTAGAACTGCCAAAGATCTCGAGACGCTTGAATCGCACGTTTGAGCTTCAAGGCATGCATTGTTTTCAAATGACCTTCTGTTAACTCAGAGACGCCTTCAGCTTCAAGTTCTTCAGCCTCATGTATCTTCATTGCCCAAGGACTTCTGAGCTCGTCAAACAGGTCATAAAACTAGATGTTTCAGTGCCTGCTGGATGCGTTGAGATCTCAAACATGTGACAAGGTCTCGTCACCCCTCAGTGCATTTCAGAGTGGATCTGTAAAAACGGACCCCCGTGAAGTTAGACCAAAACAATCCATCGTTTTAGGGCTGGATCACGTTTCTTTAAAAACAAAAGAAGCCGTCCACCCAGCCGTGCAGCGAGAGAGGAAGTGATGATGTGAAAATGCAGATAATGCGGTTAATAATGCGATAAGGTAAACAGCCTCAATGCTCAACCTTCATCCTCCAAATCGAGGCATGTTGTCACCGGGTAAAGGGGTAAAAACAATGGAGAGGGATATTTACAAACATGATCAGAGTTTGTAGGTGGGCAACACTTGGTGTATTTCAGTGGTAAAAGCAGTTTTTCCAGTTGCCGTGATAGAGAGTTTTTGCAGATTAGAGACTGATAGGAGGTCAAAGGGTTGATCTGGTGAGGAGAAAAATTATACCTGGTTATCTCATTAATAGATTTATGACTACAAACCGAGTTAACATAACAATATACCCTCCATTATTATTATCTGTTACCTTTTACAGCCATTAAACTATGACATAACACAAATGAGAAGTATGGGAGTTATATACTTAGCTAACAGGGAACGTTATTAGAATGTTGGTTAACTTTCTCTAAAAGTTCTCTCAACGTTATCAGAAAATGTTCTCACAGTAATGTTTGTAGAACATTTTATTTCAACATTAAACATGTTTTCAATTCTGTAAGATTTTTAAAACCTCCCACTAACAACCTATGAGTAAAGTTTTTGATAATATGATACATAACAATAAAAATACATTTTACTAACATTACAGCAAAAATGTTTAACTCTAAGAGAACATTTAGCCAATGTTCTGAGAATGTTGCCTGTTGGCTGGGTAATGGCTTGCTCCCGAGTCTTTCCACACCCAATAAACAGATATAAAAAGCAAGATTTCTTGAACAGTATAACCACTCCTTTGTTAGTCCTTCAGACTGAAGTCTATCCCTCCTTTCTCACTGAAAGTCAAGCGTATCTTTAAAGGCTAAAGACTGATTAATCTACATGCTGTGAGTCTGAGTCACCACCAAAACAAATACAGATATCTGATAGAGGCCTTTTCAGAGCTGGAATACTGGATCACTGGAAGCTAGTGGCAACCCCCATAACAATTGTAGCTTGTAAGAACGTTTCCCTAACGTTTCCATTAAGTAACAAAAATAATACTTTAAAAACGTTTTAGGAATGTTCAGAACGTCACGTTTTTTAGTTGTTGTATTAACGTTATTGCTTGCATAGAAGAACGTTATTCAAACCTTTTAATTCTGTATATGGAATAATAACTTACTAAACAGAAAGACATAGACCAGACTTACCAGGTCGCATCATGTTGTCAAATCATACGTCAATACGGTGAGGGAATGCTGAAAGAAAAAAATCAGTGAGTCAAAGATTAAAGCTGGGATGGGACATCAGGACAGATTTGATTATTTTGTGCAATTATAAATTATACAAAAATACAAACCACTAAAACAAAATAAAAAATAGAATTTCTGCCAAAATGGACCGACAGGCCTGGAACTAAACAACTAGGCCTAGCTACACAGACTTAGACCTGGCTTAAGCCTAGTCCCAGACTTAAACACACAAATCACTGAACCAAAACATTTTGGTTACAGTGACAAGAGTATCAAAACAATTCATGCAACGACAAACAAATCAAACGCTGAGAGAGTTTGTGAGATTTCACTGACATGCACAACAGAAACTGAGAGACACTGATGAGACAACGGCAGTCATGCTGAACCTGTATCAGAAATCATCACAAGAGTGAGAAAGTGAGACAGACGGAGACGTGTGGAAACACGACCGGCATTCCAAATTTATTCCCAAGCCACCTCCATTTACCTCTACTTACAATTTGTTCTTTAAAGAACAGAATGGACTCGTATAAAAATATAATTATATAGTGAAGAATTGTAGAAAATTATATTAAATTATGTAATTTTGATTTAGAACTTAATCAAAAAATCAACAGGTGGCACTTTGCTTGAATAAGGGAACAAATAAGTTTTTTTTTATTTAATAATAAAAAAACTCACATATCACCAGTGAACCTTATTTGTAGGTAAAATGTAAAGTTGTTTCATTAAAACAAATCTGTAGTAGAGACTGACTGAGAGTCAAGCCAAAAACAAGCAACTCAAAGACTGTAACCTCCTAATAAAGATGACAACACCTGCAGGAAGTGAAGTTCAGTGCTATCTTCAGCAGACATCACAAAACAAATGAAACAGGTCAGGCTCACTCCCTCACAGAACGCATCCTGTCAAAGGTGTACCAGTCTCTCCACAAGCTCTCAGCAGAAGATCTGATAACTTTAGCCAGAAAGATTCTTTACATCTTTGTAAAAACGCTGCATGTCAACAACTGAAAAAAAGTCTCTATCTTTTATCTATGGAAAAAGAAACTGCACGACACACCTACAGTATAACTGGTGGTTTTGCATATAGTGTGTGTTTGCATTTCTGTGAGTGCATTTCAGGTAACTGCACTATGAGTCCTGCTAGTTTCATATCAAATAAATGCGTCTCTCTGTTAGACTGAACAGCGTGACAGTGGATTTCCATACACACGCTGTGCCTTAAAGCTTTATTTTGCATTTCCAGTCATTCCTGTTCTCTTCTAATAACTAATATTACCCTGGGAGACAAATACAGACTATTGCTATAAAAACCCTTTTACATGAGAATCCGAGTTTTTACCACAAACTTCTATTTTCTGTTTTTAAATCTTCTTTGATTTTATTAATGACAAACTTGTACAAGATTAACATCAGCCGCAATATTTTGTGATTTTATTCTCTCCTCAAGGTTTTTGCTAAAGTTTGTTTGTTTCTGTAACTTGGGCAGAAATCCCTCCTGTCATTAGTTTTCAGTGACAGGTGTAGCTGGATGGGGTGTGGAAGAACTCTATCCAGGCTTGGTAAACAGATCGAATACTTTTGAGAATTTGGAGGTAAAGAGGAGGGGAGAGGAGAAGACCTTTGAATTACAGCTCAGTTAGTTAGTTGAATTACAAGTTAGAAAACTGTCTTTAGAAACAGCCCTTAAGAGAATAGTTCACCCCCAAAACAATTCCCACCATTTACTCAACCTCCATGTCATTTCAAACTTATAAACGTTTTGCTTCTGCGGAAAAAGCAAAAGAAGATGTTTTGAAAAATGTGGTTTTGTGTTCATACAATGGAAGTCACTGGGTGCCACTGTTGTGTAGTTACCAACGTACTTTAAAAATATCTTGTTTTGTGTTCCTCAGAAGCAAAAATGTCATACAGGTTTGGAATGACATGAGGGTGAGTGAATGATGGGAAGGAATTTGAATTTTTGGGTGAAATGTCTCTTTAAAGAAAAATATACATTTTTGTTCCATACATTAAAATGAAAAAGAAAACAATCAAAAACTTCAACAGCAAACTGGTTTTACTACAGCAGGAAAGTTTCATTTCTGGGTGAACTACCCAGCTAACAATTTTAGGTTGGAAGAACATTTCCCTAACATTTCCGTTAAGTAACAAAAACATTAAAAATATTATTTTAAAAGGCATTCAAACAGGCATTAACATTATTGCTTGGTTGAAAGAACATTATTCAAACTTTTTTTATTTCTGTAATGTTTTTAAAACGTTCCACTAACCACTTAAGAATAACATTTTTGATATGACATATATAATTGCAAAAACATTCTACATATGTTACTGCAAGAACATGTTTAATAACTTTGGGAGAACTTTTATAGAACGTCAGCCAATGTTCTGAGAATGTTCCGTTCTAGCTAAGTATTCCTTTATAACCACATATAATCCTCTACAGTGGCTTGGCTGATATACAGCTGTGGTTACTTCAAATCAAATCAAATAAAGGCCCTTATCGAAATTTCGTGACATCACAGACAACACTATCGCCACTCAGCACACTGCAACACAGGAGTTAAGAAAGATCTGTCAATCAAAGTGTCACACTGGCTTGACTGTGTGTTGAAGTCTCCGCCCCTTACGATGACTCAGTGCCAGCAATGCAATCAGGAAATGCGGCGTGCATCATATCCTCTGACAGTAATGTCTTGCAAAACATGCGACAGCCTGAAGGTGCATTGAGTGAAAATATCACGTCATGTTCTAGTACAATAACTCCACCCGCACTTCCTCTAAGGTCAAAATGTTAAATGAACTAGTATTGCACAATGACTTCCCAGCTACCAGGGAACATTCTCAGAACGTTGGCTAACATTTCCTAAAAGTTCTCAAAAACATTTGTGCAGTAACCTTAGTAGAATGTTTCTTAACTTCGTATATCCTATATCAGTAATGTTATTCTTAAGTAATTAAAGATTTAAAAAAGTTTTAATAATGGTCTTATAAGCAAGCAAATTCCTAGAACTTTCAAAAAAACATTTTCAACGTTTTTGTTATTTAATGGAAATGTTAGAGAAACGCTCTTACAACATACAACCAAAAACATGACTTCACATTGAATTTAGACTAAATAAAACACAGGGGTGAGTTAAAATTAATTTTCTGTGATTGCTGACATGCTCGTGTTGAACCTGAAACATTTCTTGTGATAAATCACATCAAACAACAGAAATCAATTTCTCTAAATGATGGCAGGATTCAGACTCACTCAGTTGACTTTTTCCTGCGACATATAATACATGTTATAATGATGACAGCCACCAGCACACCGATCACGATTCCAGCTATCGCTCCTCCAGACAGCCCCGTGTCTACTGCATCCAGCTCTGCAAAACATACTCAGTCCATTACAGACCAACACATACATACAACAACTGAAGCCCATATATCTACACCCCACTAACACTTATCATTCAATCCCAGAGCAATTCCATTGAAAAACCTGCATGTATCGTAATGTTGTCAATTTAAATGTATTAATAACAGCACAGGATAATGTAAATATATCTGAATATATCTGAAATTAAAGCTGTCATTTGTAACTTTCGTCTCTCTACCGCCATCTCTGTTTGAAACGTAAAATTGCAGGTTACCTGATTTTTAACCCCAAAATGTTACAAATTGAAGCTTTAAATTCATTTACATTTCTGAATTTAGTTTTATAGAACATTCAGGCTAAACATTTTATTGTATGTGCGTTCACTGGGTTAGAACCCATGACCACAGCGTCACCAGCATCATTCTCCACCAGTGATGCTACAGGAAAGTCTTTGTGAAGTGTTTACCTGTCACTGTGAGTTTGTGTGTGGTGTTCATCGTCAGTCCAGTGATGGGGTTGCGAGCTTCACAGGTGTAGGTGCCGCTGTCCCTCAAACTGGCTTTGTCAACATGGAACTTTCCCAGACTGATGTTCAGAACCGTCTCGTTGAGCTTCCACGTGTACGTGCTGGGAGGAACCGAATCGGCCGAGCAGGAGATCTCGATGACCTCATCGAACTTCACGGCTTTTTTTCCGCTAACCTTCACGTTCTCTGGACCATCTGACATCAGAGAGATCAACTTCATCAGAAAATTCAATGTTTAC
>JAZGTK010022221.1:0-10339 GCA_036877625.1 Ambastaia sidthimunki | reverse complement strand
GAATTTATATTCATTGAAAGGTGTGAAAACTGGTTTAAAAAACGTTCACAGACACAAACCCTGCTAACAGGGAACGTTTTCAGAATGTTGGCTAACGTTTTCTAACGGGCTGTTTATAATAATAAGCATATCTGTAAGAGGAGACATACTTCAGTAACAACAGTACAGTGTCAGTAAAACACACCAAACATGTTCAGAAGCTTTTTCTGTGGAAACCTAAATCTCATTATCTACAATATATATGATGAATCATTTTCTGACCTGCTGAGAACGTTTCAGATCTTCAGTTGCTCATCCTGCTGCTGGAGACTCACAGCATGACTGTTTCTTATCTCCCTCATTCTCACTTAATGAGCTGCTGATGTGAATCAGGTGTGTCAAAATGTGCTTGGACTCGAAAAACTGAATTCACTTAGTTTCACTGTTTTTTGGACATAGTACCAAAATAATACGTTGTTTTTTTTGCCACGATCGTGATGGTATCACTGTATTCTTTATATAACATTTACGCATTTGGTAGACGATTTTATCCAAAGTGACTTACAGTGAATTCAAGTTACATTTTATAAATGTCACAAGAGCAAAACATCACACCAAGTTTCTGTAATGCTTTGGAAAGTTCCAGAATGCTGTTCCAGAGAGACGCAGATGGTGTTGAGCTGAACACAGCGGTTAACCTGACACATCTGAACACCAAACACCACAGCATCATTCAACAAGAGCACAAGGTCAAAGTCAGAAGAACATGTGTCTGTTTCATTCAACACTTCAGAGTCAGAGTAACAATTAACCCTGAACAGTTTCAAATTGTAAGATTACTTGGTTATGAGAACGTTATTCAAACATTTTTTTAATCTTTTTAAATCGTTCCATTTACAACTTAAAATAATAACTTTACATATACAGTTAAAAGGTTTCACTAACATTACTGCAAGAATGTTTATATAATGTGAGAAAACTTTTAGAGAACGTTAACCAACGTTCTGAGAACGTTTCCTGTTAGCGCGGCGCACTCATTAATGTCAGGCAAACATTAAATCACACACTTCACACATATTTGTTTGGTTTTCGACAATTCCCTTTTCACTTTTATTAAAGTCATACACGTTTGAGAAATGTGTGTTAAGCAATGAAAGATATTTGATTGTCTCGTTATTTTAATGAGAAACCCTGAATCGACTGTCTTCTCTGCTGGAGCTCATATCTAAAGTTTTACCAGCAACTCTCAGCACACAAAAAATGACCTTATTAAAGCGAGAGAGAAAGGAGGAGAAATAATAGAAAAACGATTGCGTCTCATCTTCATGACATCAGACCTGCCACAGGCGACCTCTCTCACTTCTGCTCTTACACCAGAGATGAAAGACGCAAAGCGGAGGATCACCATGGAGACGAGGAGGAGAGAGATGAGCATCAGCTTGTGTTGAAAACAGAGAGAAAAATACAGAATCATCTCAAATAAAAGCTCTTTAAAGACCATCTTAAATTAAATCTTTTTATTAATGTTTATCTTCGTAATCTGCTATTAGAATAATATGAGTAGCTCCGCCTCCGTAACGACGTCATTAAGTCATTTTCATTTCTTGGCCCCTCCCTTCATGACCTCATCAATTTCCAGTAAATAAAACCAGGAACCGCTGGACATTTTCATCCCGTTAATAGCCTGTTATATCTGGAAATATGTCAAATTACGAAAGTAAACTAAAGAATTAATAGTTCATTTTTTCCTGCTGCATGAACTCAACTTACATCTAAATTGAAGTGTTTTAGCATGTCACAAGCATGACACCTGAAATCATGCGGCTTATTTAGGAGAGCCGAGTTATTCATTGTGGTTGATTTAGATTAGTAAGCACTTACCAAGATAAGTCTTAGAAACCAAACAGCCTCACCCTGGCAACTCACAACACCCCAGCAAATAATGTGAAACAGAGTTTGCTTCTATTTTTTATTTCTCCTCAAGAATTTTAGGAAAAACTAAATCTGAGACAAAAGTGATACTTCAAAAAACAAAAACAACTGAATGGGAGATCACTGAGTCTCCAGAGCTTCAAAACAGCCACTGAGCAGTCAAATGTGATGCGTGTGGAGAGTTTTGGAAATAAAAAAGTCTGACTCATTTCCACACAGTTTGGTTTCTGTCTTACGTTCTCCGTGACACACTGATGGGTATCAAGAGTCACTGCAGCTCCTGTTGACTGACAAACGTTCCTGAGAGCCACACAATAGCACTGTCAATCTCCACGGCAACCAGAGAGAGAGACAGAGAGAGAGAGAGAGAGAAGCTCATGAAGAAGCAGCATGTAAACCGACTGAATTGACAGATAGATTTCATTGCTTGTATTTATGGGATTACGGCCAGCCAGATGATGTGTTCCTCACTCTCCATCCTTATACTGAACACAGCTGTCATACTGAACACAGCTGTCATACTGAACACAGCTGTCATACTGAACACAGCTGTGGCTAACAGAACAGATTCAGAACAGATGTAAAGATGAGCTTTTAGCTTATAATCATGTGTATTTTGAAACTCTGGGTTACTGTAGTTCAGCTATATTAACAGAATGTTTTAGGATGTTTAATATTAAAATTTAAACTCTTTAAACCCTTAATATAAAGATTTACACCTGGTGCACCCACATAGCAACAGCCTGGCAACCACCCATTATGAGTTTTTGCCATTGGAACATGAGCTTATTAATTTGTATGTATATCAGATCATTGCATATCTAAAGCCTTTTAAAGTTCTTGAAATATTACTGTTTTGTTTAATAAAGTTTAATGTGTAGCCACTCAGCTGGTATCTAATCTAAAAACAGCCCATTTTCAGCTGAAACATGATTCCCTCTTTCCTGGTTTTTCTCATTTCAGGCAATTAATGTTCAGAATCTCAGTCCCACCAAGAGACTCCCGTCAACCCGCCCACACATCTTCTCAGCCAATCAGATGGTCCATCACAGTCCACGCACACATGACTGTAACCTCCCGCTGACACCTCCACAGCGCCTATTTATAGCCAATTCCTGCGAGACCCGGTTCAGAGTCATCTTTGTTTTCCTCATCCACCAGCGGAGCTTCTGCTAGAATGATCGTCATGCCAACAGGAGGATGCTCTGACATAGTTATGAGGACAACAATGTGAAATTCAATGGACTGTGGATTGATTTTCATGTAATCTTATTCAGAAAGCACACAGAAGTTTTAATAAAGCTTTTGAAGAGAACTGTTTTGAACTTCTTCACTCCTGATTGCTGACGGAAGTCAGCAGATTATGAATCGAGAAGCAGAAATAGAGGATTGTTTTGTTGAACAGCTATGCAGATGTACTCAAATGCACAGACACGCACACACAGGCTTGTGACTCACAGACCATGTGACTGCACAGTTAACGCCGTCTTCTGTCCCTGAGTGCTGAATATGAGTCAAGGAATATGAGCCCACAATCAGTTTGTGCTAAAAACAGTTCAGCTGCAGAGAACTTTACCAGTAACAAACTAACACAGAATTCATTGAGGAATGTAAAGACATTGTGGCTTAATTTACTAATCTGTAAGGAAAAGCTTTTTAAAACTAAAAATAAAGCTTGTTCTTCAACATTCTGTGGCCAGACCAACAAAGAAGCTCTTAAGGAACGTGTTCCTTTAAATATTTATGTAGTTTTTGATGTCATCTTGATGACGTTTCTGAATGTCGCTGGATTTTTATAGCACCTGTGAATATAAGACCTTCAAAAGTTCTGTGTGAAACATTATTTTATGACATCACCATCTCCACACTGGACACAATCTGAGTAAACAAGTCTCACACAATGACATCTTAACTACAAATAAAGTGATTCTGCAAAACAGAGATAAAAGATCTTTATTTTCTTATTTCCCAGTCTGGATTCTGCATCTAAAATACTTCAGACAATGTGCCTGAAATAAAGGACGCAGGAAAAAATTGCCACTTGTTGTCTAGGAAAAGTGATGGGCTGCGTGTGGTTCTGTCACTGATGTCTCTAGAACATCTCATTCTGCTGCTGACAGACCCAGTGCTGGATCTCTATGAACAGCAGCTGAACATCTATCACAGACCAGCATCTGCACTTCACTGAGTCCGCAGTGTGAGTGTGACTCATCTCCCCACCATTTAACTCTGTCATGACCGGCTGCAGAAGCACAAAGAATGAAACGTGTTTGCTTTGCACAACTCTGGCAACATTATAGCAGTTGTATTAATCAACACATAGAAGAGAAATAAAAATACAATCACTTTTATTTTCATATGTATCACAGAGATGAAGCAGAAATGTTTTATTTTGTCATTTCTTCATGCAGAGCTGTTAAACAAAAAGTGAAAAATCACCGTTCAAAACAGCTTACAGAACAACAGAACAAATAATAAAATAAAGACATCTGAATAAAAAACAATTAAGCCCAATAAAACATTTACACAACACGCAAAATATAAATGTAGCATATACAAGACACAAATGATGACATACAGCTGTTAAATATGCAGCATGAATATAGTGAACAGCGTCTTATTTATGAATTAAACACAGGCAGCGGTTCATGTAAAGGTTGCTGGAGTCTCATCACATATGATGAACGTGTTGCGTGCGCATCGGTGACGCAGCGGTCAGGTGCCTCATAAGCGCTGAGATCCGTCCGGTGCTCAACACAAACCCGCAGATTCACACACACACGGACATGCTGCTCCAGCTCATTCACATCATCTGAGATCTGCGTGAAGGTACGGCGCCCATTTTCATTCTCATTCATGAAACATCTGCTTTGTGAAGCTCTAGACGGGGTGGATGTGAAACTATCACTCATCATAAGCGCATCTCATCTATTCGACTTCTTAGCGAGAAGGTTTTTGAAACGTGTTTGTTTAAAAAACAAGCAGATATCTTTTAAGACCGTAGATTGGTTTAGTTTTAAACAGATTTCATCTTCTTGGAGATCAGTAGCTACAAGTGAAAGGTTACCTTGACAACAGGCGGTGACTCATGTTGTGTTGTGACGCTCGCATCATCTTCTCAGCTCTGAAAGCACCACATAGATTTAAAACTTACACTGTATTACATTTTAAACGCTCTCTAAACTGACGCTAGGTTGCATGCGTTCTACCTGGAGAAGTATATTTGCAGTTTAAAATAAAACACAGAACTTACCCGAGTTAAACAATCTGTCGTTTTTATTTATATCTTTAGGCAGTATGATGTTGTCACTACCAAAACTGTCCAGCGGAGGGGTGGTGGTGCTGCTGGCCTCCCTCCTCCAGACTCTATCCGTTCAGGGCGCTTCTGTGCGTCACCACCGCCTGCGAGGAGAAGAACATGGTGGTTTTCTTGCTCCCAGCTCTGATATGATCAAAGCCCTGGAGTACATCGAAAACTTGAAGCAGAGAGCCAATGGACCAGAGGATCCTACCGGTGATTACGATGAAGTGGACAAATTTAGATTTCTGGTGCAGCTCGCCTCCCTACAAGACGAGAACGCACCAAATCGTGAGGACGCCGCCCGTTGGCCCGACAACAAGATGCCACAATGGGTTCAATCATTGCTCAGGATGCTGGAACATGCTGGAGAGAGCGCAGACGCCCAGCCTGCAGCCGGCACTGAACGGCACCTGCAAAAGAGCAGACGCCCTGTGGAGAGCCCTGCTGCTACTGACTATGGTGGCTTTGTGAAGCCTCACAAGAAGTATCCTCTGATGTTTGAGGATGAGGAGAATGACAGAGACAAGCGGGCGACAGAGGATCTGGACGAGCAGTACACCCCTCAGTCTCTCGCCAACATGAGGTCCATATTCGAAGAGCTCGGAAAACTGTCAGCTGCACAGAGCCAGAAGAGAGAGAACCAGGAGGATGAAGATGGTGAGGATGATGATGACCTGTACAGGGTCAGAAACCTGGCTTATGAAGACGTGACTGGAGGAGAGGAATGGGTGCCGTTAGAGGAGCAGATGGAAACAGAGGAGGTGGTTAAAGGAAACCATGAAGAATACAAAAGAGGGCTGCTGGACAACAGCGAGCAGGGTGAGACCATAGAGAGACGAGCCAGCTCCACTGATGAAGATGATCCAGACGATGACACCAAACTGGTGGATTATTACCTACTGAAGGTCTTAGAGATGACGGACCAAGCACAAAAACGAGATCTGATGGAGGGAAGGAGGAGGCTTCCATCACGACCCTCTTTGATCGACCCTCGGTCAGTCAAACAACTGCTGTCTGCTCTTTCAATGAAGCTCCAGGTGCCTCCAGAAGACCTGGTTGGGATGCTGTTTATGGAGGAAACCAGAAAACAACAGCGTCTTCCTGAGACTCCGCTGGCTAGAAATCCCAGCCAGCCTCAGTACAAGAGTCGGGTAATCAAATATTACAACGGTCGACAACCAGAAGTCACGGTCAGCAACATTCCTCACGATGTCAAGACTGAAGATATCTTAAAAATCCTTGGGTTAGGAAATGTGGCCAACAAAAATGCTAAATTCTCCTTCCTAAAGCAAAGACCATACAAAACAGCCATTTCAAAATACTTCAACCCAAATGGAAGGCGGGGAAGCTTGTTTCTGTCCGAGCTAAACAAAGCTCCCAGCAAAAGAAAAGACGACTATGATGATGATGATGCAGTAGATGAAGATGAAGAATCCACTTTCCTCGCAGCCAAAATGCTAACAGAATATCCTGACACCAGCTCGAGCGATCGCAAAAGAGCCATCGATTCCACAGCAAACGGACAGCTGCCTTACGAGTTATACGAGGAGGCCATGAAAGATTTCTTTGATCAGGTTGATAACGGGAAAAGCACGCCTGCCAAAAGAGACACCCAGGGGAAAGAGGAGGCGGAGGCGCCCCAAAAACCGCCCGCTCACGACTCAGCACTGGAGCCCGCTGAACAAACACCTCCAGCACCTGGAACAGAAGAGGGCAAAGAGTATCATGGGAAAATGGCTGCAGGAATGTGAGGGGTCCGAGCTGTTATGCTTTCCACACCCATATTCTGATCCAGCCTTTGACCTCTTGACCCTTCGATGTGGTTGCCATGGCTACATGAACGACTTCTGAACTGTCCAATCGTAAGATGATCTGAGTAGCCAATAATGCTGCAGCAGAGACTCATCAGAATATGGGTGAAGGAATAAATAACAGTAACTCGCCTTTATCTCCTTAAAAGTCATTTAAAAAAATACCAATGTTTAAAGTGCTTTAGTTTTCATGGAATTCAATATATGATGTAAATATATACTGTTACTTCAGTGCGTGAGAGTTCAGGTGCATTTAATTTGTTGTTTATGAACTAGTGATCCTCAAAATGTTTTCTTTTGTTAGTATCACAAGAATGTCCTATTTAGTCCCAAGACTTGCTGCATATTAAACTTATAAAGATAAATGTAACTCATTTCTACATCATTTTGTACGTGTTGAAGTGTAAGACATGAATAAAGCATTACTGTATTATTTTTCCTCTCGCTGTATTGTGATGTCTTATTACACACAGCTGTGTGTGTTTCAGTAACAACACAACAACATGTGGGACAGACAAATGACATAAAACCTAAAACTTATCTGTTCTGATCTCATCTTATATTAAACATAAAAACACTACAGGAAAAACATATTTGAGTTCTTGTCATCTATATAAAGTGTTAAGTTTTTAAACAAGAAAGTTTTGATATTAAATAAAATATTTTCCAAAACAGCAAACATCATAAAACAAATTCACACAGAAATGAACTTCTGGTTCTCAGGAGACAGAACTGCAAATAAAAGTGTCTAATCTGAAGGCTGATCAGAGATCAGCTTGAACTCTATTACTGTCACTTCCTCATCATGAGTCATTTCAGCACTCTGGACAGCACCAGCCACACAGAGACAAACACACCACGAAATATATCAACACACATCTTTAATAAAACAACATTAACATTAATGTGTTCTTACAAAACTGTGTTATGATTCCTTCAAGAAAATGTTGTTCTCATCTAACCGTCTGCTGAGACATGCATCACGTGAAAGCTCATGAAAGGCACTTCAAATAAAACAGGCTTCAAGGTTTTTGCATATATACGCTCATTATATAAAAAGATTTCTTGGTCTAAAAGTCAAACTGTATCTATGGCTAGTGAATAGATGCACTTTACATCTAAGTTTTAAATCCTGTAGCTGAATCTTTAACATTCTGGCTGAATCATGATTCAGTACGAAGAAAGACGTTTTTACCTTGTGCTGAAAACAATAAATAAAAAGTTCTTATGCAGCCTTCATTTATAAAGTTTGAGCAGTAACTTCTAAACGAGCTGACTGAAGCTGACTGAAGGACACAACCCACACCTGCTCATCAGAACGCTGGTTTGCTCATGTATTCCTCCATCGTCTGAAAGACAAACAGAAACGCACTTTAGTTGTTGAATATGTAGAGACTGTAAGCAACTGTGTGTAGTCATGAAATGATCAGAGGCTGTACAGCTGTTAATGTGAGGCTTTCTATCTGAGAGGCAGGCCTGGAAAACAAGCACACTCTCAAACTGGCTCTTTATTTCTCCGTCTCTCTCTCGTCTTTGAATCAGTAATGTTTTCTGAAGGTGATGGCCGAAGTGAGGCTCTATAAGTGAAGATGATTAAAACAGCTGTAGGTTCATTTCCAGGCAGATCACTCAGGGACCTTCAGCTCAGAAATGAGTATTGACAAAAGCAGTGTGTTTTTCAAGTCATATCAATGAATAAATGTTTTATTAACAGGCACTTTCAAGGTTGGGAAAGAGAAAGTTTATCTTCAATGCATCAGTATATTTAAATTCATTGAAATGACCTTTAACTCAATATGTCTGTGTTGTTTCCTTCAAAAGCCCTTGACATCAGATGAGATATATATGTATGTATGTATGTATGTATGCATCCATCCATCCATCCATCCATCCATCCATCCATCCATCCATCCATCCATCTCACAAGTATCTGAGATTACTTGTGAAGGTCAAGGGTTCGATTCCAAGCAAATGCATGCACTCATAAAAAATGAAAAGCTGGAAGGCATTTTAAGTCGCTTCAGAAAACAACATGTGCATCAATACAAACATCAGCTTCAGATTAGGGCAGCTTAAGATCTGTCATGTTCTTGCTCAATAAATAATTTCTGTTCATTTTAAACATTTTGGTTTGCAGCTTGTAGGACGACTAAAAATGGTGTCTAGATAGGAATCCCATGTCTGCATCTTTACTCCATGATCTGAGCAGAACATCATGAGTTCTGATAGGCTGATCAGCGTCTCACCTCCTGCAGCATGTCTGATGCTTCTACAGATTTTGCTATAGACTGTTTGGAGGTCTCCAGGATCTCTCCACCCATCAGAAACTCATCCAGAATGAAATAGGCCTTCTCAAAGTTAAAGATGATGTCAAGTTCACACACCTGTAGGGCAGGTGAGATAAGGAGACAATGGCCAAATTACTGACAGATAAAATTATTACCGAGCACATCAGCCAGAAACATGAAGGGTTCATTTAAAACAAGAGGAGTCACAATTTTAACTGTTAAGCCACACGCAGCTGACAGAAGAGATCAAATCTTGATTCTATGTAAAGCGCTTTAAAATTAATATTCTGTATGAAATTTGCAAGATAAATAAACTTGCCTTACCTAAACATCTGTTAATGATTCAACATTTATCTATGAACTGAACTAAAATGTGAAATATGTTCTTGAGGTGATAAATGAAGAAACTGGCTGTACTTACATTGCCAAAGTATTTGTCCAGGAGCTCCACATATCGGTGCAGAATCTCCAAAGCCAGAAGTTCATTGTCCTGGTTGTCCAAAGCACAGCAGAAGTACAAACTGGCGTATCTACTCAAACAAACAGGAAACCAGCATGAAGCTCGAAACTGATTCTGTTCAGCTTTAAAATACATTTTTAAGAAGAAATCTGCACAATTGTGTATCTATAGAAGATGGTTTCTTTTAACCCTTGCATGTGTTATTTTGAAACCAGACATCGTGAGATCTTACAGGCTGGTCAGCTCACACCTCGTGATGATTTCTGAGCAAACGCAGGGTTCACCAGCTTAAAATAAACAATCAAAAACAGCCTTTGTGTTTGAAAGCAGTGTGAGCACATATGCAGTGTCATTTCATAACTCCCACCTCTTATAGACAATCTTCAGGTCCCTCCAGTGCAGGAAGTTACACATGCGTGGTTTCCGTGACAACACCATGGTGGTCATGTCCCTCACTATCTTCTTCCTCTCTCTCTCCGGGAGGGGCAGGAACCATTTCTGCAGGCGCAACTTCCCCTGATGACTGAACAGCAGCAGGAAATGCATCTATCAGACAGAAACAAGACAC
>JAZGTK010022220.1:0-10340 GCA_036877625.1 Ambastaia sidthimunki | reverse complement strand
TTCTATAGATTACTTCTACAATAGGAGCTATTTCAATGAACATATTGTTGAAGTGTCATTCTTCTGTCTATATTGTCTCTCTGAAAGCTGGACATGACTTTCCATCTGTTTGTCTGTGCACTGGCTGGGGCTGGAGCAGCAGTCATTGCAATGGTGGGTTTTGGTAAATTCACTTATAATTTTGCTGCATATAATCCATACACTGCACCTCAGATCAGATGTTTATAACATTTAAATCTAATGTTTAAATCTAATTTATTGCTTTGCATTAATGAATGTATTAATTGGTGCAATGCAACAAATTATAAAGTGTTAAATGTCAACAAGTTGCCAGGAAAATGTCATGACGAGGTAATGATGACAGCTGGATTTATCCCCTTAAAACTGGCAACAATCTGTTTATATGTTTATTGCAATGATGATGATGATGCAACCTGATGGAATGACATCACTTCATCTTCTTTATGTGGGTCTGCAGTCCTGAATCCTTGTCACTGCTTCCTAAGGCATTCTGGGAATATTTTGAGAATTTGTGGCACCGGCTGCTCTCCCTCTTATTGGCTTTCCTTTTTTGTTACTTAACATCATTTATCTTTCTGCTTGTTTCCCCCCCTGTCTTTGTGCGTCTCTCCTCGTCTCTCACACAAACATGGAGAGACGCTGGGCATGTCGTTTGGTTGTCATGGAAACTGGGAGAAGAAAGGCCCTAGAGCTCGTAGCAAGCAGCGCTCAGTAATTTGCGAGGAACCATTTTCTGAAAGAGAGAACGTG
This sequence comes from Ambastaia sidthimunki, assembly GCA_036877625.1. Lineage (NCBI taxonomy): Eukaryota > Metazoa > Chordata > Actinopteri > Cypriniformes > Botiidae > Ambastaia > Ambastaia sidthimunki. The sequence goes on along the minus strand of JAZGTK010022220.1, from coordinate 9,569 downwards.
GCTGTTAAAGATGATGTAGGGAATTAGAATAAGAGCTTTCCCGTCCCCTGCTGTGGAAAAAGCAAATTTTACTGATTGTTAATCACAATGTATCTTCGCACTCTGCGGGAAAGATAATAATTAGGAAGCTTTTCTTTTGTCAAGATGGAAATCAGGGTGTGGCCTTATTTAAATAAGCATGCATAATGTATGCATAATGCAGCCCCCATTGCACTGAATAAGGCAACATTAAGTCTGTGCCCATAGGCAGAAAAAAGTAGTTTATTATTTTAAATCGGTTTCTTTAGAACAGGGTGCTTATAATCAAGACCCAATACCCTTTACCCTTTATTTGATTTAAAATAATGTTGAATATATTTCCAACCACGTGTTTATGGTTCACACGTGTATAATGGTTTGGCTGTGTTACGTAATGAGAATTAGAACAGGCATTTATTTCATCATTGCATTTTCATGCATGTTTGAAGACTGTATAATTTCCTCTAAACCTGAGGGCGTGTGAGAGATAAGTGGCTGCAGTGCAATACTGCCACCTGCTGGTGATACTGCTAATTTTAGAGCGACAAACGCGTCATCACTGTCTGCTGTCCACTAAGATCTTTCTTATTTAAAATATACACATGATGCAAATTATTATTTATGTAACATAATAATTAAGTACATATATAAACAAATTTGCTATTTATTTTAAAAAGCTAAATGAATATATGAAACAGCACGAATAATAATTAAATGGTAGCTTAAAATTAAAATAGGCAATTTGGCACAAATTTCTCGACTCAGTCAGTCCTGATTTACAAACAACATAAATGTGTCAGAATCACAGAAATGAATTGTGTGAAAGGTGTACGAATGCAATATTTAATAGACTTATTTAATGCAATATTTAATAGTTGATGTTATTATTGAATGTTATATGGTTTTTGTCCTAGATCCACTATTTAATGGTACTGTCTGCCAACTGGGCCTACGTGAAGGATGCGTGTAAAATGCAGAAATACGAAGATTGCAAGTCCAAGGAGGAGCAAGAGCTACATGACATCCACTCTACGCGCTCCAAGGAAAGGCTGAATGCCTACACATAAGACAGGAAGCAGCGGCGGGGGCGAGAGGACCCTCAGTGCCTTCACTTCCTTTTAAAGGCAGTTTTGGCACTGGTGCAGTCCAGGTGGTGTCGTACGACCAACCCCATGGCCAACCCATTACCTCTCGCACAAACATTATTATTAATATTATTATTATGTAGTGCTAGCAGTAGTGTTGTAGGTTTTTTCACATTATTGTATTTGATTTTTTTTTAATTTTGTGCAGACTCTTTTTCCACCACATACTAAAGTTGTTATTTTGTTTGTTTTTCGCTCTTTTTAAACTAAATTTAGCATTAACCATTCTTACGTAGAGGTCGGTTTTTGGGGGTAAAAATAAGCACATTTTCATGTGTGTTTGTCTGTTATGGTCTCATTATCAAGGACTTAAAGCATGAAAACTCTCTCTTTCTCTTTTTCTCCTTTTTTTAATCGTTAGATAGAATGAAGCCCGATACCAGCAGATGACGAACTTATTCTGCATTATTTTGGTAAAAGAAAACTCAAAACTGAGAAAGACAAAAAACAAAAATAAGATATAACAGATGTACCATAAAGTGTTTATTTATTATTTTTCTACAAATGTCATTGCATAGATTATCAAAATGAGTACAAAATGGTTATTATTTGCTTGCCGCGCTAGTGCAGTTTTCAGGTCGTCCTCGGTGCGCCCGCTGGTGGCATTGCGGGTAACTTTCCAAAGGGGAGACAGACGGGCCACTTGTGACCACTTTAAAGTGGACTTCAGGTATTTCAAATCTACCAGACTCTCACTTCAATAACAATGCGACTGGCTCTGTACTGGCAGCAAGCGACAAATGCACAAGCCTACAGTGTTATGACCCCACTTTTTTATTTTCCTATAGATATAGACACAGTTGACAGGGTTTTTATTTGATTTGAATTTTCCACTTTTGTATATAGTCGTTCTGTAAATGTATGTACTGTACGTTAGCACTTAAACTTCAGGAGAATTCGTATTACATTGACGAAACACATTCCACGACGGGATGGGGTGGGACAGGGTGGGCATCGTTTTTAAAACCTAAGAAAACAACGCAGAGGGGAAACAAAATCCAGGTCACACGGTAATGTTTTGTGACAGGTCATGCATTACTGTATCGGTGGGTTTTCTTTTCAAAGGGGAATAAATAACACAATGAAAACAAAAATATTTAAAGAGCTTACAATATTATCTTGATGACAGTGGAGTTACTCGTTGTCTTGCTAAAAGTCATTATTATTATATGGGACAATGGTCTTATTCTTTTAATGCCTGGAAACTCATGTTCTGTCAGTGTTTCTAAGAGCTAGTTTTGTGCACTTATTTGACCATTTTGTGAGCTCTTTCTTGGTGTAAGTACATTGGGATATCAGATACAAAGTCCGATCCCTGTATTGTTAAATGGTAAAGACTGTGAATCTTAATGTTATTTGTGGCATGGTCATGCATTCAATGGTGATTGTTTTTACTGGATCAAAAAAATGCTAATAATATTGGGGAAAAAAATCATTTCACCCTTTTATGAGTTTGTTATATGCGACTGTCTTGCTGGGTAATCCCCTTCATAATGTGCAGTAATTGAATCCTATGCTGAATTCATCGCTCTGAAACTCCTCGATGGTAGTGTTTGATTTGTGCCTGTTTACTTTGTGGTGATCTCTCTAACTCCCTCTGAGTCTTACTCTCACCGTATTACTATTGCTTGTTGAGCCCCTAACTTAATGCTTTCTCTGATCCCTCACCACTAACTCCCTCTCTCTCTCTCTCTCTCTCTCTCTCTCTCTCTCTCCTTCTGGCTCAATCTCTCTGTCCCCGTATTAGTCTTTTTGTACTCTCACTAAAGAATGCTTAGTAGCAAGCTGTACCATTAATTTGTTTTGTACATAAATGTGCCAACCGCTTGACAGTGGCTTTCTGATCTGTAGGGACAAACTGCTTGCATTAATAAACTACACTGGTGTACTTGTTAATAAATACTTTGTGGTTGTAATTGTGGTTCTTGATACGGTGTATCACGTGACATCTATCCCCTGCACGTCACCCGCACATACAATATTTCATCAGTTTAGCTAAAACAGAATGTAGTAAAAGCTAATTGGTTTGAGTCAAAGATATTATTTCCCTAAATCTACATGACTACAGTGACAATAACAAACACTTTATTTAATGCATGTTAGAATTTATATATTACTGTATATATAGTATCCTTAAAGCTCTAAGTTACATAGTCAGAGAGTCACAATTTGCTAATATTAATTTATAAAAGTTTCCCTTCGGGTCTAATAAATTGGAGCAAACTTGTTTACATTTTAAATTCAGTTCAGTTCAGGAGTGAATTTAATTCAGGTGTGATCCCAGGTTCTTGTTAATTTGCATTTACAAATCTTCTTTGATAGCATTGCTTTAGGGCAAAAAGTTTTCCTGTAGCTCAACAGGCAGTTCAGGATGCCAACAGTGTCTCATGGGTTCGATTCGTAGGAAACACATGAATTGATCACACGCATAAGACCTTGAATTCACTGTGAGCTGCTTTGAATAGACGCTCATAAATGTAAATGTATTATTTGACTATCTGTCTTAGTTAAACCCAGCTGAGAACATGTTCAAACAATTTGACTACATTTGCTCTTGTGGTACTGTAAATGATTCATTATCATGTTTCATATACGCCTATTTCACACCTGACTTGATAAAATATTTAAATAACAACCTGATAACCATTAGGAGAGATGAAACTATGAACTAGAATACAATGAAATAGCTGCAGTGTTTTCAAATGTTTTAAAATATGTTAAATATGTCTAATATCTTTATACTTTAAATGTATTATATAATTGTGTCTTATTTATACATTTGTAATAAATGTAAGAAAACATGAATTCATGGAACAAGTAACATTTTATTCTTTGTTTTCATTCATTTTTGTTGTAAAAATGGCCACCGGTTGTGGCCTAGTGGCTAGAGAGCTGTAACTAGAAGGTTCCTGGTTCGATTCCAATGCTGACAACTAACTAACCAACTAACTAACTAACTACGCTGCCTAACCCCTAATTGCTCCCTGGGCTGTCCAGCAGTGTGTGTGTGTGTGTGTGTTTTCACTCCTGACTGGTTATGGGTTAAATGCAGAGAGGTTATCATACCTGACAAATTTTACTTTAAATACGAGTGTTGGAAGATATGACCAATTAAGCAAATACCTGCATTTAGGAGCAATGCTTATCTTATACTCCAGCCTATAAAACATCCTCTATTCCAGCATGATAACAGTTGTTCCTGAGCTCACATCAGGTGCTGCTATTCTAAAGTGAAGGTCTTCAACAGGTATGGATTTCCTGCACTTGTTGTCTCAGTTATAATGGTTTTAAATTGTGGTTTTAATTTTGCATTTATTGCATAAAAATAAACTAAATTGTTAATGATTGTAAAGAATGCCTGATTTTGTGTGTTGTAAATACTTTGAGATATTTTGATATTCATATATATTTCATAGGTGGAAATGATGTTTGTCTGGTGTGTTCTGGTTGTTTTGACTCTGGCCCCAGAGGCTGCAGGTACCGATGCTGGAATTTTAGTTAGAATAACTCAAACCGCCCTTGATTATGGTGAGTGTGGACAAAACACACAAAAAACTGATGAAATACATTTCATACTATAACATCATACTATAGTGTCATAGTATATCCTACAAAACATGCGATTCAATCATAATAGCCAAGTAATACTTGTTTTTACCAAAGGTCGACAAGTTGGACTTATTGGAGACATTTTGGAGGATATTTTAAAAAAATTACCAGACCCATTACAAGAACAGACATTTTTTATATTTGGCATTAACATTACAGGGTAATAAGAGTGCTCCTACAATATCTTCCTGCTTTAAGTTAACTTATTCTTATCGCTTTTAATTTTATAATTATCGTTTTGTAATTTTTTAAATTTTATACAAACCAGCAAAGATAAAAAATTTCTTCAATATCTCTATTTTAAACAGGCTGCGTTACGGTTGCCTGAAAGAAATTGCTTCAGAACTGAAGTTTGTTCCTGGCAAAGGTATCAGATTCTCAATTGAAGATGCCAACATCACCTTGCATGGAACTTGGCGAGTTATAGGGTAAGTATAGCTCGTATAGCGTAAGTAAATAAAATCACATTAGCAGGCCAAAATAATGTACGAAAGCAGAGCCAACTAAATTCCTACATCTAGTAAATGAAACAGACAAAAATAAAAACAAACAACACTGTAAGTGTTATCTTGCATAGCAACCGCTACAGTGGCTGCAGGAGACAGACACAGCACATGTGGTTTCTGTATGTCTGCATCTGAGATTTATCAAGGCACAAAATCGGTTCAGTAATGGAGGTAATTGGATACATGAGGCTTTTGGAGGGGAAATAATGCCTGATCTTTTTGCTGCATAGATTTGACAGAGTGTTTAAAAGGATTATAAATGGAGTGAAATTTGACGCCACTGTTGCAGTCAAGAATGATGTCACTCATCCCCTAACATTGGAGGACTGCCATTTAAAAAATTGGAAATTGATTCCTGAAAATACCAGCAGCCAAAGGTAATACTGTTCAAATAAACACATCACAGATCAGCAACTGTACTTATTCCAGGTTCAGCAATAGCAATAATACATCAGATATATAATACATAATACATCAGCTTTACAATTGAAATGTATGAATGTTAATGGAAATTCATACTATATTCATACTACAATGGAAACTTTTTACTATAATTATACATAATCAAAATGTTGCTTTACAAACATTACATAACGTTCTAAATATAGATTATGTAATTTGGATTAAACCACTACAACCCAGAATGAGTTACAATTTAACTATGTTGCTTTAAATTTTTCTGTCTTTATTACAGCTCAACAATTTTACAATTAAATGAGATACCACTGATTATTGGTTTAAATTGGGTTTTCCCAAACACTTTGCGAAACTATGTGAGTAATATCTGCGTTTAAACCACCACTGTTGAATATGAACGGAAAGAACAGACATTTCGAGACAAGCTAGTTTCATCTTATGCACTACAATATCTCTGCTGTTACAGGCCTGCTCATGGCTAAATAAGAAAATTGCTGATTTTACCAAAAATCTGACAAATAAAGGTACTTCGATTTATCATTATTATTTCATATAAAATTCTTCTATTCATATCTTAAAATATCACAACCTTAAAATTTCCTTTCAGTTTCAGAATTTTTAAGCAGTTATTCTGAGGTTGATTTCTCTGTGATGGGACCTGTCATTTCTGAAACCTCCCTTGACTTGGCTGTGAAGGTAATAATGAAATCAACACAACGGCAAACACCACATTGTATGAGTTGTAGAATGTATGTGCAAAACAGATGGTCTGGTTAGCAGCACTGCCTTGTTTCATAAAACAACAAAATACCATTTGGTGCTGGTTCCCAGGATATCCTGACTCCATTTTCCTTGGATTTTTCTGGTGAAATCTGTCCCTATTTCATCTGTTTTCTTTTCTAATAGGGGCAAGCCCATAAAAAGGCTTGGTAAAAGCTGTTCATCTTAAAATGTCTCTGTCTAAAATTGCGACAATCTGTTCAGTGTTCAGTGACAGTTGTGGTGTACTGGTTAGTGAGTCGGGCTTGAAATCAGTAGGTTGGTGGTTCGATTCCAGCACCGGCAGGTAGCAACTAAAGTGCCTTTGAGCAAGGCACCTAACCCCTGATTGCTCACCAAGCGCTGCAGGGATAGCTGCCCGCTGCTCCGGGTGTGTGTGTGTTCACGACAAGCAGTGTGTGTTCACTCCTCACTAGGGATGGGTTGAATGCAGAGGTCACATTCTGGTTATTAGTAACCATAACTGACAAAAACATGTCACTTTTAAGTGTGCAACTGATGTGGTGGGTTCCCGAATTTCTGTTTGCATCTACATTTTAATAAGGGTTTTTATTTTTTAGGGTGTACTCCACGACACTAAGCAACACACAGAACATCATTTGTCCCCCAAAGATTTCTCATTTTCCCAGTTCGATGACCAGAAAATGCTCTACATTGTAGTATCTGCTTTTACCATCAACTCATTAGCTTTTGTGCTCCACAACAAGAATGTCTTTCGTCTTGAAATCACGGATAATATGGTGAGTTTCAAAATGTCACAAGCTGGTTTTTATGTTTAAAGGCTGTGAAGAAGTTGCTGGTATGTAGCATCAGTTTGTGTTTTCCAAAAATGACTGTGAAATAGAAACTATGAAATGCTAAATGTGAATTGATAATAAGACAACAACACATTATTATTTTGGGATATTTCACTCTTTTCCATCTTTGGCATGTTTGTGTCATTTAATCACTCTCAGGATATGAATTCTTGATATTATGAATAATATATTAATTTAATAATATCATATTCAGTCTGTACAACATTAAGTTACAAATTCTTGATATCAGCATTGGAATTATTGCAAGTCACCACATTGGCCTGAAGTTCTCCCAGAGATCATCTTATATTTGTCATAATAAACCAAAATTGTATTATATATATGTACAGTATTTGCATAATTATTTTACATGCTGTATATTTACTGTTACTGTTGTTATTGTTGCAGATTCCACCTAACCACTTGTTCCGTCTTAGTAGCACAACATTTGGTGCTTTCATTCCTAAAGTAAGAAAAATCAAGTGATTCTGTCACATATTTGACAGTATAAATGACTAACACCCATAATACACTCAAAATACAAAATGTAATATATTAAAATCGTTACAGATTGCTCTGGATTACCCTGATAAGAAGATGAAGTTGTTGATTAGAACAGACCACCATCCAATCATTACATTTGATGAAAATAAGGCCACCATTCAGCTCAGCTGCATTGTTTCAGTTTATGTCATCCAGTCCATCAACGAAGACTCTCCAGTCTTTGATCTTGGTCTGGTGAGTCACTGCTGATTGGCAGTTCACTACTTTAGAATTATAAGGTTCTATCTGACATTTTTGTCAAAATTGAGTTATTGACATATTCTTTTTGGACAGCATTTTGGGTGTTTAATTTGAAAAACAAAAAAGTTCTGTCAGTTTTGGTATATACAACCTAAAACCTTTAAACCTCAATATCTCAAAACTGGTCAAAATGCAGATAAAACCTTATCATTCTAAGGTAGCGAGTTGTGTGTTGACAGAATACAGTATGTATGTGTGTATTTGTGTTTTTAACAAACTTTCCCCATACAATCAACAGAAGGCCAGTGCCAGCGTTCACTTACATTTTACTGAACAAACGTTAAGAGGTGACATGACCCTCAACAAGTGAGTCTGAGTAATATATATAGTTTATGGTCTTTAAAGACATTATTGGTGCAAACTATAAAAATCTCTTAAACAGATTTGATGTGACCATAAACAAATCAGAAGTGGAAGAATTTGAGGTAAGCAAAGAAGATCAATTATTAACTGTGATTAAAAAGTTACTCAGATCTCATCAGAATAACAATTCTTATCAGGTCTTAAGTCTCAAGGAATTCCTGGAGATGGTTTTAAAAGATTTTATGATTCCCATTATTAATGGTAAGAGCTTTTTGTGTTGTAATGGAGGTTGTAGAGGTGAATTTGTAACAATCTGCTGTTATAACGTGTTATTTTCTCCTAAACTTGTCATCCCTCTCAGCTCATTTTCAGAAAGGCTTTTCATTTCTAATCTCCCACATCAATCAAAAAATCTCGTTCATTGGAACACTTGAACCTGTAAACACTGAAATTCGCATTTTGAAAGTAAGCGATGTTTTATATATATTGTAAATATACTGTTTCCATGCTTAAGTGTTCCATTCATTTGGAATAAAATGTAACTTTTATTTTCTGCACAGGACTTCATGTTGATTGAAACAGATTTTAAATACACAAGACAAGTGGCCAGAAATGAAATGGAATGCATATAATTACAAGGAAGTAAAAGTTGTTATGAAAGATGATTTAAAGACAAATTAAATGCAAATTAAAAGACACAACCGGATCTGTCCTTTTTTCTGCATTTTATACTTTACGATTTGCATACATAAAATCAAAACATAGTGTCTCATGCACTGTATTTTAATTTCAAATTTCATGCAATTCATTGAATTTCAAAAGCTGCATTTATTAAAAGTATAGTTTTTATTTTACTTTAATATTAAAGTACTGTATTTACCTGTACAGCTTGTGTGTTTGTACGAGTGCTGTAATTTTTCCCAAAAATCCTGTATGATCTTTAATGCAACAAAACATGATGTCACCCCGCGGGCGCCCAGATATCATTTATATGGGCCCTTATCTTTTGGTTTCGTATGACTGTTTTTCCGGTGCGAAGCTGTGCATGTTTAGAATTCCTAGAAGTATCACGAAGTATCACAACTAATATCATCTTCAGCTTCATCTTTATCCTCCAGAGGGCGCTGATGAGGGCAGAAACCTGTACAATACAGTCGGACAGGAGATACGAAGTTTACTGTAATGTCATA
>JAZGTK010022219.1:0-10340 GCA_036877625.1 Ambastaia sidthimunki | reverse complement strand
TGCCCATGGACTACCAATATGGACATATATTGCCCACAAAACAGAAAAATACAAGAATGTCAATTTGGTAAATTCTAATCTGATTTTGCCGAATTCCCAGAAACATATAATGTCATTTAGTCAGTTTAAATACAAAAATAATGTCTGTTAAATTTCCTGAGCAATAAGAGAGTAACGCCTAAACACTAAAAACTACAGATAATCATCAAAGACCAATAAACTCAGAGTTCGCACCACAACAGCCAGGCTTTCTGAGGTTAACAGAGGACATTTCAGAAAGGGGCAGAGCTTCCTGCTGAGCATGCTGGGGAATGCAAGGTATTTCTCGGCTTCAAGAATATGCAGGAATGCAAAGGGAGCTGACTTCCCAGAGATAACGTCAACCTTATATCTTGTTCATGGAGATGTGAGATTATAACCCTGTCGACCTCATAATCGTCAAGCCAGCACTCTTGACACTATTCATCAAAAACTTTCTTTTAAGAACAAGAATTTGTGTTGCAGACACACAGTGGCGAATAAAAAAAGCTGGAGTGATTTACATGGATTGCAAAAGCGATTGGAAAAGAGCCCCTCTGTAGAAACCTCCACCCTTCCTTGGTTCAGCCCTCTTTCACACATGTCCCATAGTTTTATAGTTCAGGGAATACTGTGGTCAGCTTCTGCATTGCATCACAACAGGTGGTTGGTCATATCCTTACCCTGCTCTAACAAATACAGACACATGAAGTACAGTTCACCCTCTCTTTAATGTGCTTAAATGTGGGTTAACGCCCCTTGGAGTTGCTTCAAAACTAATACTGTACAACCTGACTCCGATTAGATTTGCATTTGCAGTGAAGATAACTTTGTGTGCGCTATAGTTTTTTGTAGGCTTTTGTAAGATGTCTCGAAGCATATTTCCCCCAGAAATAAAAACACTGTTCGTACCCACTGTTCGCTGTATGACTTCTTTCTTTTGTAGATCTGTATATATAACAGATCTCTTTGGAAATCATTATTTCCAAAGTTACTCATTCTTCTTCTTAGTTCTTCTCAGTTTATAATTAGTCTCGCCTGTGTCTTGTTTAGTTTCTCTTGTGTAGTTATTCTCCCTGGTTTTGTTCAGCTCTTTGTCAGTCATTGTTTTGGCTGTGGTGTTTTTGAGCTCTCCTGTGTTCCAGAGTTTGTTGTTTACAGTATATTTTGAGATTGTGACAGTGACATGTTTTTTGTGTTTAACCCATCCCTAGTGAGGAGTGAACACACACACGCCCGGGGAGCAGTCGGGGGTTGGGTGCCTTGCTCAAGGGCACTTTAGTTGCTACCTGCTGGTGATGGAATCGAACCAGACTCACTAACCAGTAGACCACAACTGCCCCCCTGGGGCACAACTGGTACCACAACTGTGTACATTATCCACGTCATCCAAGTCAAAATAATATAATTGGCTCAAAGCAGACACTTATGTTAGCATGTTTTGTGCACATACAACTTCTCATACTGGTAAACTGTACATTTTTAGTTTATAATTAGGTACCATTCACACATAATCTCTTAATGGCAATTTACTGGTAAATTACCACTAAAGCCTGCAAGTGTGAAAGATGCTGTTGACTACAAAAATGCTTTCCTGACACTATTTACCTTTGGTTCTTGCTATCTTAAAATAAATGTGTTCACAAAACATTGAAAACAACATGAAGATAAGCAATTGATGAATGAATTTTAATGTTTAAGTTACCTAATCCTGAAAAATGTGTGTTATTGGTTAAAACTAAAGCACAGACTCTAATCTGAAGGGACATGCACAATTGGACATGCTGTCCTGGAAAACAAGAGATGGTATCCAGCTATTGACATTTTCACAAGACTTTCGACAATAATTTTCCTAAAGGACTGTGAGTGTAACAGTTAAACTCTGTATTGCACATGAATAGCCAACAGGCTACCCAGGAAATAAAACACTGTCAGAGCTTTTACTGAACAGTCCTCCCGGCCCAGATCTTTGGCTACACTCCAAACAACCAATAACATGTTCTACCCATCAAGCTACCCTATTGGTATGTATGTATCAAATATATAACTGAGCTACACTCCTGTCAAAATAACAGCCTTCATTACAGTGCTTCAATCATTTAGTGCTTCAATCAAATTTCGTCTGTAGATATGACGAAATTTGAATTTTTTTAAGCAGATTTTTTTTTTATATTATGGGAACCAAACTAAATACATCAAACTGTGGATCTGAACCAAAGATTTAAGGTTCGGAATCTGGAATCTGGCAACGAGTCCACATTGTGCTTTACACAGACATGCAGGCCTAGACTGGCCATCGGCAGCACCAGGAGGATTCCCGGTGGCCTGGCGACTAATTTGGCCTGCTGCTAGCAAGGCTTTTTTTTATTTAATTTTATATTATTGCCCACACACTAAAGGGACCATCTCCGAATTCAGCATTTAAATAAGTATCTAAATAATAATAAAAACATTAATCCATTCATGAATCTAAATCTGTTAGTTTTGACTGGCAATGTTACGGTTGATTTTCTGTCCTCTCCGCACATGTGTTAAAGAGACATGCGAGGATGGAGAGAAAGCAGCCAGGTGGAGCATAAAGGGAAAAAGAAACCGCTTCAAGAAGAAGCAGCGGGTGCGGGTCTGACCAGTTTAGGGCTTCAAGTGCAGGTTAGTTTTATCTGTAAATATTGTGTTGAACAAGCAAATAGCTTATTAGCGGTAGCGCCCCTACTATCATCACTTAAAATAATATATGCTAAAAGACATTAATACTATTTATTGTAAAGTTACATGTGTATTTTTGCAGACAAATATTTACATTCTTTTATATATACATTTACATTTATTTATTTGGCAGACGCTTTAAAAGCGACTTACAGTGAATTCAAGGTATACTTTTATCAGTACTTGTGATCCCTGGGATCGAACAGGGATTGTAGGTGGGGGGGAGTGAATGACCAGCGCTCTCCTCCACCCTCAATACCATGACTGAGGTGGGACCCTTGAGCAAGTTACCGAACCCCCAATTGCTCCCTGGGCACCGCAGCAAAAAGGCTGCCCACTGCTCCGGGTTTGTGTGTTCACTACTTTGTGTGTGCATTTGGATGGGTAAATGCAGAAATTATAGACCCTCTACATCGTATTATTAATTCATCACTGATGTTGGGGTATGTCCCTAGGTCTTTCAAGCTGGCGGTTATTAAACCTCTTATTAAAAAAAACACAGCTTGACCCCAGGGAACTAGTAAATTTTAGGCCCATCTCAAATTTACCTTTTATTTCCAAAATACTTAAATACAGATATGTTCTTTCTTGGAACAAAACTGTATCTGTGAGAATTTCCAGTCAGGATTCAGACCATATCATAATACAGAGACTGCTCTCGTCAGAGTGACAAATGACTTGCTCTTGTCGGGTGATCGTGGCTGCATGTCTCTTCTGGTTCTACTAGACCTTAGTGCCTTTGACACTATTGACCATAGCATTCTGTTAAATAGGCTTAAAAATTATGTGGGCATACATGAAACTTTACTGGCATGGTTCAAATCATATCTATCTGACCAATTCCAGTTTGTAGCTGCGAATAAAAAGGTCATATCAATCACAAGTTCAGTATGGAGTGCCACAGGGCTTAGTACTTGGGGCTTTACTGTTCACCCTGTATATGCTACCTCTGGGAGCAATTATTAGGAGTCAAAGAGTTAATTTTCATTGTTATGCTGATGATACCCAGCTGTATATTTCTTCAAGGCCGAATGAGACAAATAACTTTAGCAAACAGAATGTATAGTCGATATTAAAACCTGGATGACTAGTAACTTTCTACTACTAAATTCAGAAGTTTTAATTATTGCATCAAAATCTTCCACACAGAACAACCTAGAATACTGTTTTAGCCTTAATGGATGCTTTATAAAGCCTGCTACATCAGCTAAGAATTTGGGTGTCCTTTTCGATACCAATTTGTCTTTTGAAAACCACATTTGCAATATCTGTAAAACTGCATTTTTTTCACCTTAAAAATATATCAGAACTACGACACATGCTCTCTCTGTCAAACACAGAAAAATTAATTCATGCATTCATGACATCAAGGCTTGATTATTGCAATGCTTTATTAGGTGGCTGCCCTGCAGGTTTATTAGTTTAACAGTCCAAAATGCAGAAGTCACAGTCCAACTACCAGCACTACGTTTATATCCAGGAAAGTTACAAATTGCAATTTTAACATGCCAGAGAAGAACTGGCCCTCCCAGCTAAGCCTGAGTTTTTTTTCTCCATCTATACATCACTGGAGTTTTGGTTCCTTGCCACTGTCGCCCTGTTGGCTTACTTACTGGGAGACTGCTGACATATACTTAGCTTAGGATTCTGTAATCATTCAATCAATGTAATCATTTTCACATATTATATTACTTGTATGTATGTTGTTTTGTGTGTATTGTGTGTATTTCATGGTGTTATTGCAAATCCTTCATATTCTTGTCCAATAAGAATTGCACAAAATATTTGCAATAATAACATATATTGTGTAGAATGTCTGAATTTTTTTTCTAAATTTACTTTGTGTAAAGCTGCTTTGAAGCAATGTAACATTGAATTGAATGTTAATGTCCACTGAGAGGGAGATACTTGTTGGATTTGACACTGACAACATCATTAATAAAGTTGCTAAGAGCAGCGAAGTCTTGCCCAATTTGCCGACCTTCTAAGCTAAAAGTTTTGTTTAAACTCTCTTTAAGTACATTTATGAGTGAGAAGTAGAGAGGAAATAGCAGCTTTGGACTTTTGGCATAAATGCTTGGTATAATGCTCTGTGCAAACTCATGTAATCTGATATAAGATCTGTTTTACTTCAAGGTTAATTGTAAATGTTTTATTATGATGGTCATGCTGTGTAATACATTTAATTTAGAGGGAAAAATAAGGTTGCATGGTTTCTAAGTTTATTTGGGTGCATAGGATGGCCTGGGTGGGTGTGCGATTTCCCCGCCTGAAATTGTGGCCCAGTCCGGCTCTGCAGACATGAACTCTTAATTAGATGCCATCTAGTTTTTATTTATGGGCTACCCACAGGCAGACTATTGACCGTCTGATGCATATTTCACACAACAATTACAGAAGTTAAATTCTAGTTGGCTTGATTTTTTCATGCCACTCAATTTTAGTATTTTCAAATATTTCAGAATGTTACTTCACATTTAGGTCAGAAATTCCTGTTTAATGGGCAGTTCGTAGCCAGAATGATGTGCAAATGAGACCAGGCTTTATGTTAACCTTCACACATTTAGCTACACGAGACTAGATGCTGTCTTAGCATGACAGCATCAATGCTTAGCTGTCTTGACATTAAAACTTAGCATGTAAGAGCAAACAAGGTTAACCACATACATTTAGACTAGGGTAGGGACTGTAGACAGCAAAGAAGCACTACATGCTGTTATCATAGCTAAAAATTCCTTAATCAGAGCAAAATGTGATGCAACTAGTGTTTTGGTTAGCTGCCAGTCAGAAAATTTTACTTGTTACAATTAATCACCACAAAAGGAGCATTTAGCACTTTTTCTTATTCTACTCTTATTTTGTTACTTTATAATAAGGATGCTAGGTGCTGAGACATCTATATAACACGTTGAGGGGTTTGTGATTTTATACAAAACAAAAGTTCCTATGCTAAAGCCTTTATCATACTTCTTCAGCTTGCTGTTAAATGTACAATATTAAAAAGATAAAGTGCTGTAAGGGCTGTAAAGGGGACCAATAAAGATTGGTAATAATACAGAAACTGAAGGATCGTATTTGTAACTATTGGGATGTGTTGTATAAAAACCAGTACACTGCCAAAGATTCAGGTTGCTTGGATCTGACCTTGATCTATCAGTGGACACAAAGGTATGTACGTTTGAAGTCTGTTTGGAATCTGATTGTGTCTCAAAAGAACACATATAACAATTCCAAGGACAAACTTGGCAAAAGAATCCAGAGTTCTTTAACCTACTAAAAGAATAAGTTATAGTAGGGGACAATGTGAGAATTAAAAGACATTGTTTGATCCCTTCTACTTGAATTGTCAATGTTTTCTTTTCATGACAATTAAATGTTACAGTGACTTTAATTTGACTGGGAAGATTCTTCCCTGTTTTTAATAATAAAAGATTATGCCAGACTACTTAATAATGTTATATCCAAATAAAAAAAATATGCAAATAAATTTGTTCAGTAATAAACCGGTGGTATTTTAGATATTTCACAATTTTTAAAACATGATTTTACAAAATAAAATGTTTTCTAAATGACAAAATATTCAGGCATTATTGTTATCAAGCCATTATGCACAATGGCAGGTATTCAAACCTGGTGGTATATCTACTGCCAGAGAGTTTCTCTACTCATTCTTCAAACAGAGACTGAAGTAGGGTAGGGGGTTGTGGGGGGGTTAATTGGTTCCTGATGTCAAGCTACACTGGGTTTTTCTCTAAATAACGGGGCTTTTTTGTTTCAAACAATGGCTTTTCCATATTTTTCCATTTGTGCTGGTAGAGGGGGAATTAACAAATTCAAAGTCGTTTTGAGTTCACATTGCTTGTCCATGATGCTTTTGCTGTCAGGTTATAAACTTTGATGTGACATCTGGTGTGATCAGAGTAAAACTAGATTTAAAAATTCAGAAAGGAAAAGTGAGTTTTGCTTGGCTGTGCAAAACTCATTGGTGGTTGCCAGGGCATTGTTATGTGGTTGCTAGAGTGTTATGGGTGGTTGCGTAATACTTTAAGGTAAAAGGGCCCACCCTCTAGTCTCTCTTTTCTTTTCTGGCATCAACATATGGCTCAGACCCCTACTTTAATGTAAATATATGGGAATGTTTTGTCTGTTTTATTATCTGCTGGGCCCCAAAATTTAGTCCTTAACTTTAGGTTAGTTTTATTACTTAACTTAAATTTAGTCATTAACTTTAGGTTAGTAACTTTAGTTAGTTCTGTGTTGTTTTGTGTTGTTCTATGTAGCACCCTTGGTCCTGGAGAAACATTGTTTCATTTCACTTTGTACTTGTATATGGCTAAAACAACAATAAACTCCACTTTGACTTTAGGGCTTGTTAATATGTGGATATTAACAACCCTAACCATAAGTTTAAGATATAATAATCGTGACCTCAGCAGGCATTAATAATGTCTACATTTGCAGCAATTACTAATGTTGCACATTGCAATGAGTAACTATGTTAATAAATCAATAAAAGTATTATTTCATTTTAACACACAAGCAACCAGTAGCTGCAAAAAAGGACCAAAAACATTGTATGGAAAAAAAGTCTATTAAACGTCTGTGTAACCTCAGTTTATGAGCCTGTATGGAAGATATTAACTCGAAAATTCCTTTGACCCTGTGAGTAAACTGACAAGATGGTGGGATCGCAGATTCCAGTTTGCTTCAAAAGGATTCGTCTATCCTTCATTGACCCCCAGGCCACACCCAAGGTGAGTTATTGCTAACACAGTGAAAATGTAATTACTGACCTCATTGACACAATAACAGACACGTCTGTAAAGAAAGGGGTTCCGTGAGTCACCCAACAACGTTGTATAACCCTTCAGGTAGAGAAACTCATATCCTGACAGGAATGTTCATATGGGAAAAAAGGGTTGTTATGCCTGACAGGTTTTTTCCATTTCAGTTTAAAAAGTGAGACTCACAAATCAAGGAATTTTTAAGAATCTTTTATCCATCACCAGATATTTTCCTTAGATGGTCACCAGAATATGTTGTGTATATGCCTACCAGCAAAATTACTGTAAACATCATTGGCTTGGACAATCATCTTTACCATAACTTCACCAGAGTAAGTTGTGTAACTTCATCAGATATGTTATTCTGATTCACCAGTTGTCTTTTCAGCATGTATTCCAGGATAAAATAAAGCTGATATGCTTTTATAATACTTAATAACTTCATTATTCCAATGTTTATTAAAATATTTGAAGATCTAGACAAAAGTTTAGCATAAACAAATATTCTTCAATGATTCAATGCTTGTTTGAATCTCTGATGGTCTGTAATGCCCCTGGAAGTAAATTGTGATTTATAAACTAGCTGTTGTGTTTTGTTAGCAGAACATCAGCTCTTTTAGTCTGACAAACACATTATAGCATACTTGTGGGAATAGTCTCATTAGTTTTGTTTGACTCCATTTTTTGGCAAAGCGTGTTTACTACAAATTCCAGTAAAACACATTCCAATCATAGCTGTCTTCAACTTTGTTCAACCAAAGTTCCTCTGTCATCTGCTATGAAACTGTGAAGACACCATAGCTCATCTCCAGTTTATTTAATGTCACTCTGACAGCAGCCAGGAAGGTCGCCAACCCTTCCGCCATATGACCTTGTCTTTCCTCTCGCCCTCATGTTCTGAACTCTTGTTCTGAACTGTTTGGCCAGTCTGTTCTGGAAGGAATAAGAGGCTCCAGGTCTCCTGTAAACTCCCCTGGCCTCCCTTCAAAAATGCATCTTGAAGGATTTTTTTTTTGTGCATCAATAGAAGAATTACTAGTTTTGCAATGTAACTAGCATGCCTCTGTTGACATGTTTACTAATACATTAAACATACAATAACAATGTTTTCTGCAGGATAAAACACTGGTCCTTCTGGCGCGAAAAATGGAAGTTCATAGATATCTTGTTAAACCCAGATGGAATTCAGATGTTGACTCATGGTATATTGTTTGCAAACTTTAATAAAACCTTAACCTCGGCTTCAGGTAAACAACTCATTTACTTGCAAAATATATCCATCATGTTTTAAAAGTCTGTCATAGAATCATGTTGTTTAAGAGTTTGATGCAAAAGCAGGTGTTTTTTTACTCATACACCATCAACAAAAGGTTAATAAAGTGGTGCAGTATTTTTATGATATGTTTGTGGTTTGTTGCCATGCATTTCTGAAACTTTAATTTTGAAGGAGTCAAAATGTTTCCTTTGAATTTTTGTTTTATTTTATTTAACACTATAAAATAAAAATGACCAATTCTATAATGGCTTTCACTTATGGTTTAGTGTAATACATTATTTGGCACAGATTTAATATATCTGTGTGTTATGTCACGTTATATGTTGTCTTTGGGAATTTATAGGATTTTTTTATATAGATAAAAACGCTATAAACACTATGTATAAACACACACACACATATACACACATAAATAGGCTGAGTATAGACTAAGCCTAAAACGCTTTCCTTCTTAGAACAAAAATAAGATTTGTCAGATTTACTTCGTGGGGACAATTCCCTAAATTGTAGCTAAGTCAACCCCCACATTTTAGTTCATTCACTGTTATAAAATGCATCTTTAATGAGTGAGAAGTGTTTTTAATTATCCACACGCCAAAAGAGCGTGTTTACTTTCGTGTGTGCGTGTGGGACTGTGACGTCACGTGCCCTCCTCTCTCTCTTTCTCTCTCTCTCTCTCTCTCTCTGTTGCTGTTGTGTCTTACTGGTGGAGTTCTTTGAATAACGGGACAGAGGTGAATTATTCCTGCTTAAGTGCCGTATTTGCGCGCAAGGAAATAAAATGATTATTTTACACAGCTGTGGACTAAACAGCGCTAAAGAACAATCGAGCCATTCTTGTTAAACAGACACGTGTGTGTTTTTGAAACTTTTAGAACTTTTGGGGGATTTACGCTTCAATTTTGGAATAACTTTGTTGGATTTTACTGTCACTATTGCAAGTAAGTATTTTGGTTTGAAATCTGAAAAGTAAATATGAGACATGTCTTTCCAGATTTTTTAACCTTTTACTGAATACATACTGTTTATTAAAAAATACATTTATTTGTACAACCACGGTTTGGTGGGTCACTGTTAAATTATTGTTTGCTCTTATAGTATTTGGTACTGTAAATTAAGGTATGCGTTTAATAGAATTAACTGTAAACGCAAGATTATGCAACTTTCTCTTTTGAAAGACTGAAACGCGTGGCAGTATTCGACAAATGACGCTGGGGGGATAAAAAGGGTCACTGTTTACTTTCAGCCTCTCATTAAGTCTTACGCTATAATAAATTCGTTATGCATATATTTGAATAGGCTATAATCAGGCCCCTAAAGTTTTCTTTGCGTATGCATTTCTGTGTGTATGCATACGTGCCACCTTGTTCTCAGAATGTGTGAAAGTTCTGTCTCAATTTATCTGATACCATCTTATTGTGCTATAGTTGGTACCTAAGGGTAGGCGTGTTTAGTCTCTATTTGAGCCCACTGTGTACTATAAAATTGAAAGATACCATCTCAAGGACAACTTTTTCTTTCATTTATTTGTTTTGAATCATGCATTTGTCACATTA
>JAZGTK010022218.1:0-10340 GCA_036877625.1 Ambastaia sidthimunki | reverse complement strand
AGTAAATGGTATATTTGTAACGCAGTAAATATATAACAAAGGTAAGTACATATAAAACTCTACAGTATAAAGGTTAAACTTACCAACAAGCGCATGGCAGAGCTCGTTGCTGTTGTTCGACAGATTGTTCTGATAAAAATCATCCTTCTGACAGCAGCGGATCAGCTGCGGCTGCTTTACAGAGACTAAAGGCATCGATGACACCCACGATTACTACGATCAAAGAGAAACTAACGGTTTACCCCATAATTTCTTAGAAACACAAGATTAATGAGGATTACGACTGCTTTCAACGTTTCCGGGTTCAGTCACGTGGTTCTTCTTCTTTAATGTTTAACGGCTGCTTGATCCAAGAGCGTTGCATTACCGCCGTCTTGTGGATTATTCCTGCGATGTTACTCCAGTTTATTAGCCAGAGCGCCTCGCTGGTTCAAGTGCGGAGCTCAACACCAGCCCTTAATAAACACCCTTTTTTTTCTTATTAAACAATAACAAGTTTACACACAAAATGGGCAATAACAAACAATATCAATTCTCAAACGACAGACATAATTGCAAATTATAATATAAACAGTAATAAATTAAATATAGATGTTATGAAAACATAAAATAAACAAAATAATAATTCAATAAATAACAAAAATAAATAAGTCAAAAAATATGTATATTTTTTAAAAAACAACTTTTGCAAAGGGGTAATAACCAACTATATAAAACTTAACTCATTAAAGAAATCAGCTATTGTAACAGCTTTTTTGTTTGAAAGAGAACCAAGAGATGTGGCAAATTCTTTAAGCTTGTTGGCAAAATATGAAAAGGAAGGGGGGGTTTTCATGAATCTGCATTTATTAATAAAATATTTAGCAAATTCTATAAGGTTATTAATCAACTAGTGCTGTGAATAATCTTTCTTAAGTACACCAAACTTAACTTGTTTATATTCAAAAGGATTTACACACGTAATAACACATGACAGTTTACTGTACAACTGGGACCAAAAACGTTTTGAGTGGTTACAGTCAAAAAAAATATGCTCTGTGGTTTCAGTATGAGTTTTACAAAATTCACAAGAGTTCTCTCCATAATCAAATTTTGATTTAAGGAAATCTTTAGATGGGTATACGTTGTTCATTACTTTGAAATGAAGTTCTTTTCATTTTTAAGATTTAGAAAAGTAAGGTAATTTAGTCTTATTTCCTTCACGTCTTTTGGATTAATATCTTTGAAGATATAGTGACGTTTAGTCCGATTTGGGTTAAGTCTACTAATAAAAATACTAATAATATATTTGTTATTACACTTGTAATCTGTAACAGACAAGTTATCCAGGAAAAGAGAAGGGAGAGAGAATGTCACAGAGTAGTGTGAAAGAGTTCCTTTGACCAACAGTACCACATTTTTTGGTATGGCATTCACAACTGCGTAAAATTCTTTGGGTGACATACAAAACCATGTTTTAAACAGAAATCATTGTAATTGAGTATATTACCGTGATTATTCATCATATCCAAAAGGGAATAAATATTATATTGAACCCAGTTTTCACAGAATAAAGATTTGTTATGGTGCAAAATAAAACTAAATACAAAATACAAGTATTATGTGGGCTAAAGTTATGGGAAAATGCCAATTTCCAGCATGCTGATGAGAACCTGCTGATGAAATGCAGATGATTTAAGAGGTAATTTAGACAACTCAAAATCACATTTAATCAAAAATTCAAATCCACCCACTTACCCAAATATTGAAGAAGAGACTGTAAACCATAAGCTGTTTGCATTACAAAGAAATGATTTTAACCACTTAATTTTTAAAACACTGTTCATTATTTCTAAGTCAATGACGTTTAATCCGCCCTCTTCATTATGCCGAACCAGATCACTTTTGTTAATATAGTGATACTTATTTTTCCAAATAAAGTAAAATATTGCATTATTACATTCTTTAATTAAATGAGGTGGAATAGCTAAGGAGGAGGCTGGATAAACAAATCTAGACAAGTAATTCCATTTTAGTTAACATGATTCTTCCATAAATTGAAATATCTCTTTGCATCCACATATTGAGAACATTTTTTGCTCTTAAAGGTTTGTTTGCAAAATTTTCTTGAATATTTTGAGTGCTATCTTTAGTAATAGTTATCCCCAAATATTTTGCTGATTTTTTAATTGGTATATTACATAATGAATCTAATTCACTATCATGATTTGCAATTAACTCATTTATTTATTTTTAAATATAATCCTGATGCCTTGGAGAATAAACTTATTAATTGGATAACTTTATCAATCTGATATTGGTCCCTTAAAAAGATCACTGTATCATCAGCTAATTGGCTAATATCTGTTTTCCAAATACATTCAATTTGTCAAAGTTGCAGTTTTTATCTATCAAAATAGCGCGCATCTCTACAGCTATGATGAATAAGAGAGGGGAAATGGGACATATTAAATCTTGGAGACGTTCTGAATGAGAGTGAAATGGAACTATTATATCTTTATATAACATTTTTATAAAAGAAATAAATTTACTGCCAAAACCTAATTTTTCTAAAGAGTAAAATAAGAAATTGTGTTCAATTGTATCAAATGCTTTTCTAAAATCTAAAAAAAGAATATAGCCGTCATCCTCAATCCATTCACGATAGTCTATGATATCTAGAATTAATCTGATGTTATTGTGTATTGATCTACCTTTTAGGAAACCAGATTGTGATTCACTAATTATCTGGTTTAATTTATTTTTGAGTCTATCAGAAAATATGTGATCTAGAACTTTATAATCACAGTTAAGTAGAGTGATGGGGCGAAGGTTCTCTATATGTTGTGCATCTTTGCCTGGTTTAGGAATAAGAGTAATTAATCCTTGTTTCACTGGTGAAGATAGGGAGTTATTTTGGATACATTCAAAAAAGGCTCTAAATAATAATTCTCTCAAATCTTCTCTAAAGAATTTATAAAATTCAGAAGTGCAACATCAGGGCCTGGAGATTTCCCTGAGCGTAATTTATTTATTGCTTTATTTATTTCCTATATTTTAATATCAGCCTCACATAAATCTCTAGTTTCCTGGTCTAACTGTGGTATACTAGTGTATAAATTATCAAAGAAAATATTACAGTCTGATACAGAGAAGGATGAACTATATAAAGAACTATAGAAATTAAAATTTTCTGAGGAAATAATTTTGGGGTTGGTATTTATATTTCCATTCACATAAAGAGAATTTATAGCATTTCTGTCTTGTCGTTTCTTTTTAAGTCTACAAAATAATTAAAATACTTTTTTCCCCTTTCTCTATCCATCTTGCTCTAGATCTTACATATGCTCCTTTTGCTTTTTGAGTATACAAATCATCAATTTTGGACTGTAAAGATAGAATTTGAAACTTAGTTTCATTGTCCATTTCACTTTTGTTACATAAGCTATTTAATTCTTTTGTTAATTTTTATTCCAATTTTGTTTTAGCCTTACTTAAATTTTTACTAAATTGTATAGAAAACTCTCGAATCTTGTGTTTTAAATATTCCCATTTACTTGAAAATGACATAAGGTCCTTACATAGTGAAATGTTTTTAATTAGGGCTTTAATTTGCAAACAGAAGTCTTTGTGTTTTAATAAATCAGCATTAAATTTCCCTAACAAGTAACCCTTGTTACATAATTATCTTTTGCCCAAATTAAAGATATAAAGATGCAACAGTGATCTATTAAAGGTGCTGCGGATATTGAGATATCTTTAATAAAGTCAATGAGACTAGATGAGGTTAACCAGTAATGAATACTTGATTTAGAAGTACCATTATGTTTGAACCACAAAAATTGTTTAAGATTTGGATTCCCAGTCCTCCAAGCATCTACAAAATTATTTTCCAAACAAAAGTTAAGAAGGTTGTGATTGGGGTGAGGAGTATCAATTTTAGGTGGAAAGCGATCTATCGCTTCATTCATAACCATGTTGAAATCTCCTCCTATAATAATATTATCAGTCGGATATATAGTTTTCAGCTCAAATATAGAATCAGAAATTTCAGAAAGTCACTTGTTATTTAGAGGTGCATTATTGTATCCATACATATTAAACAAAATAAAGAAAACATCATTAATGTTTAGAACTGAAGAACTGAAGCCCAGTGTCCGTTTGAATCAGTCTTTACCTTTATAATTTTGCCAGGCAGGTTATTAAACAGTATTGCCACTCCTGCAGAATGTGTAGAAGCATGACTGAAAATTATTTTGTCTCCCCATCGATTTGTCCAGAACTTTACATCATCAGGGCTGGAGTGCGTTTCTTGCAAAAATACACAATGTGAGTTTTTACTTTTACAGAAAAAAAAAAATGCTTTTCTTTTGACACATTTAAAGAGATACATAAAAAATAAGATTTCACTGAAAACATTTAAGGAATAAAAACAAAAAACTTAAAATGTAAAATAAATAAACATACGTTAGAGTTTTTTCCTCAAACAGAACAATGTAACAAAAATCTCGCTCAACAGCAAAAACATAGCTAGATATCCCACCTACACCTCTTGTCAACAAAAAAGGCGAGAGTGAATGGTTGTTAAAATCAACCCTCCATGACAATCCGGACGCCCTCTATGTAGCCATATGGACCACAGTAGTACGCTTTCTTCCCTGCAGTTCTAGCTTCACTGATCCTTAGCCATAGTGCAGCACGGGCTTCTCTATCTCCTTTAGACAAATCTTTGGCAAACTTTACTCCCCTGACTTTACACACATCCGAAAATTTGGTGGAGGGGCAGAATTCGTCTCTATATTTCCACATGCAGAACTGGATAATCACCTGCCTGGATTTATCCTTCATTTTGGGACCAATGCGGTGGATTGTATCCACAACGTCTTCAAGCTTGTGCTGCAAGTGAGGAGCAATTTCAGCTAACAGCGAGACACCTTCTTTTCGAATATCTTCACCTGCTGTTTCCTTCATTCCAATTACTCTGAGGTTCCATCTTCTTTTGTTTCGTTTAAGCTCCGACGTGCGGTTTAGCAGATCTTCATGCGATGTGCTGACAGAGGCGAGTTGTTTGTTTAACAGGTTTATTTTGGTTTTACAGTCCTTTATTTCCGCTGCATTAAATTCCACAGATCTGGTCAGGTTAGCAATAATTACGGCGTTCTCAATGATCAATGCTGCTTAGCTTACCATCTTGTTGATTAAATCTGGCAACTAAAGTTTCCATAAGAGCTGCGTTGGAAATCTCAAAACTGTCTACACCCTTTTGCTTCTTAGCTAAGGTTTTGGTTGGGGTATTTTGCAAGGAAGACGGATCTTTGCGTTTCTCTTTGTGGTCGTAGTCGATCTCCATGGCGTATTCATGCTCCACAAAAGTATCCGAAGTTTTTGTAGTTACAATTTTGTGTCCTGGAATAACTATTTTCGGATTATTAGAAGCATTCTTTGCTGACATTTTCCATATACTCACTGAAGCACGATAAATGGGATAATTGAAAGTTGTATATTAAGATAAAATTCAAGATTTGCTGAAGAGCCGAGAAAACCACATGTGCTTAGCCCACCATCTTGTTGCCTCCGCCCTTAATAAACACCCCTTGTAACCAAAACGCCCTGATGATTTCACAGGACGTGGCGGAACTAAAGATAAACAATAATGGCGGCGCCCATAAATTGAATAAGGCTTTTCATGCCCAATTTGAGCTATTAGCTCATAAATATGCTTGGTCAGAGGAACAGAAAGCCCTTCAGCTCGCCCTTTGTTTGACAGATGATGCACTTTCATGTTTGTTGCTGCTTGACACTAGTGAGAGGGTTAAAGACAGCTCATTGGTTGGTGCATCAAGACGCCGCTTTGGACAATGTGTTTCCAATCTGAGCTTCTCCGATCTGAATTACACATCCGTCAAAGACTTCCAGAAGAGCCGTTGCATGCTCTGGCCAATGATATCGAATCACTAGCGAGACGAGCTTATGCACATATTCCCCCATCAGTGCAGAGCGAGCTGGCGCATGACCAGTTTATCAGAGCTCTGATATGCGAGTGCATACATACACAGCTTGCACGCCCACGTGATTTGGCAAAGGCCTTTGAGCTAGCACTAGAGAGGGAAATGGCAGTTGAAGCAGTGACATGGGGGGCAGCAATGGACCCCTCTGCCACCATCAGAGCAGCTGGAGGGAGTGAAATGGCATCTCCAAAACTGTGGCTGCATGAGATTACAAAAATGATCCACAGGTTGGCATTGTCCCACCCAGGCGGCTGACACAACAGCCACAGACCCGCCTTTGCTGGGGGTATGGTCAGCCAGGACATTTGGTTAAGGAGTGCCCTTCACTGGCTAAGAATTCGGGAAACGGGAAGGGGGAGCAGTAGGTGGGACGCTGCGGACCCCCAGGCCCATGTCCCACTCGTCACCAAAAATAACTGACAGGCCCACCCTGACCAACAAGACTAAAGAACATGGGGTGGTGGTGGTGGGAAGAACAGCCATATCAGGTTTTATGTCATTTTCCTATTCACATTGAGGAAGTTGAATACACAGCCCTAGTAGACACAGGGTCTACAGTCACTGTGGTTCATCCAGGGGTGGTACCAGAAGGAACGCAGCTGGAAGAGACAACAGTCCAGCTCCGAACAGTGACTGGTGAGCTGGCACCAATGAAGGGGAGGGGCCTTTTGTCACTCAACGTAGGGGGTGTGAATATGCAGCATCTGGTGTGGATAGCAAATGTACAGGACAGTTGTATTCTGGGGCTGAACTTTTTGAGGGACCATGGCTGTCAGTTAGACCTGTCAAAGGCCACATTGAATTTTGGTAATGGTGAAGATGAGGCCACCAGGAGCTCACGACAAAAATGGGCTGACGATGGGGCCCTGGGCACGTAACCTGGGGGATGGCTCAGACAGCACAGTGCCACCCAGTGTATCTCAGCAGGATCCCTCGTTTCCTCACACATGGCCTGAGTCTCCTTTGCGGGAGGTAATGCAAAGAAGCTCTGGTGACCTAGACAAGCAGCAACAAGGACAGTTGTGGCAGCTGCTCATAGAATTTCAGGACTGTTTTGCATGTGATGAAGGGAGTCTGGGTCAAACTTCCCTGGTGCAATACGACATTGACACAGGAGATGCGGCACCCATACATCAACGGCCAAGGTGTATGCCCCGGGGACTCCTACTGACGAGGACTCCAATAAGAGGGGGGTAATGTAACATGTTCAAAATGTTACTGTTATTCTTCAAATGTTAATGTGCTTTGTGTAGTTTTATTGGGGAACTGCTGTGGGACATTCAGTTTGGGGGGCAGGGAATTCTCCACCCCCTGTAGAGTTAAGGGCAATCTGAGTGAGCGGAGGGCCAGACAGAGCGCCTCGATGGTTCAAGTGCGGAGCTGTAATAAGCCAGGGTGTGTACGGCGTGGGTTGTGGCTGACAACAGCCCTTTATAAACACCCCTTGTAACCAAAACGCCTCATTATTGTCTGGGAATACTACAATATATTTTTCCTGCCTTGTCTAATCACACCACTTTGCAGCGTATCTTTTATACCACCATGGCACTTCATTTCTCTTTATAAGCCTGTTGAATGGTGGTGACTAGCTTTTTGATCAGATCTCCCGCCATTTTCTGTATCTTCGGTCCGATCTTCTGTAACGGTACACAGACACAAGAGGTAAGTGAAACAAACAGGTTTATTGAAACCACAGGAGACAAACAGCAGGAGAATGAATATGGTGAGTAGGAGTTCGTTCTGGTAGATTAATGTTCAATGCAGACTGGTAAACTATGGTTTTCTCCTTTCAGGTTTCAGGCACAATGGGAGTAACAGGAACCAGGAGCACTAGAGAAAGCTGGAGAGATCACCTGGACACAACGAGGATGAAGAGGACACAGGAGGTAAGTAAACAGGTAAGTATTGTGACGAGTATCCCGGAGATAAGTCAGTGTCGTCCTGGAAACGGACAAGGAACAGCGGCACGCCCTCGTGACGGGCAGATTGCTCGCACCTGACGCTCGTTTGGAGAGTGGGATATAAACCCAGAAGACGCTGTCGTCGGGAGCTAGATCTCAATGAGACTCCCCACGAAACTAACGTGTGTTTTCTCTCTCTCTCAGACAGCAGCGCCTGAGCGATCGGCCTGCCCTCATCTCACGACACCACTACGCACCTTCCAGGCTTCATCCATCACCACTCCGCGCACCTCACGCCGCCTGTGGACATGTGGACCTGCACGCTGTTTGTCATCTGCTTGTTGTTTTCACCACACACAACAAGTCACTGTAAATAAATCCACCCTCTGGGGCGTTTTTTTGCATTGCCTTGTCGTGTGTTTCTTCACCCTGTGACAAGTGGTGGAGAATGCGGGCAATCTGAGTGAAGATACACCGACAAGCGAACACATATCAAACCCCCACAATAAATTTTTTTTCTTTTTTTTTCTGTCTTTTTTTTATGTGTTTCCGGCAGACGGCGAGCGCCTCTCTCCCAGCACGGAGGAAGTACTGGAGTGGCTCACCCAAATCAGACAAATTGTCGAGCACCTGGCTACCAAACAGGGCGATACCGAGCAGGAGCTTGCGGCTATTCGTGCCACCGCCGCCCAGCGTGCCCCATTGCTGGATCCCAGAGTGTGAGCCATGAAGCTGCTACCCAAACTAACCCCGCACGACGACATTGAAACATACCTGGCGATGTTCAAAAGCACCGCGACCGCTAAGGGGTGGCATCCGGAGGACTGGGCACGGGCGTTAACACCGCTGCTCACGGGTGAGGCACAAAGAGCGGCCTTTACAATGCCGACCGGGGCTGCGGAAAACTATGAAGCCATAAAGAGAGAGATCCTAGCACGAATGGGTCTGTCCGCTATCTGCGCGGCCCAATATTTCCATGAGTGGGAGTACCTGCCCAAGCTAGGCAGCCAAACCCGCCCGTGACCAGGCAGCCGAACTCCTGTCCGCTGGGCAGGTGGTGGAAAAAGTGGTGGTGGACCGGCTTCTGAGGGCGCAGAGCGACGCACGGCGGAGGGCACCTTACGACCAGTCAACAGGCCCGCGACCCCCTCACAGCTTGACGAACCCATGCCCACTGAGACCCCAGCAACACCGGCAAGGACATGGCTGGCAGGCTGCATCGTCCATCGTGAGCTGCCACCTGGAGCCTGGTTCACCCTGGTTCGACCCCGTATCCTGCCCCCACAACCGGAGTGTAAGACATTCCTGCCCATTACCTGCGTGCATGGAGATACACGGAACATCCCGGTGCGAAGAGTCACCATTGCGGCGGCCCCGGGTAGTTGGCCACTCGACGTCGGGGTCGTGAAAGATCTCCCGGTCCCTGTCCTTCTAGGGAGAGACTGGCCAGGGTTTGACCGCCTCCTGACCACTGCTGCACGGCCTGCCAGCCCGCGAGGGGGTCGCCAGAGGCGAAGGCCGGCCGGAGGATCCCAGAAGCAGCCGCCCTCCTAGCCTCGGACAGCGGGAGAGAAGGTGAGGCCCCCTCCTCTAATACTAACCAGTACTTTGATGTTTTCCAGCAGGTCACTGGAGGGGGCTCATTTGGAAAAGAACAGCGTGAGGATGACCGGCTGAAGCACTGTTGGACCCAAGTGCGGACACTAGAGGGCAAAGACACTCAGCCGGGCCCCCACCCTCTCCCGCACTTCATTGTCCAGAACGGCCTGCTGTGCTGTGTCGCACAGCAGTGGAGGGAGGTGAGGAAACTGCTGGTCGTGCCCTGGACGAAGATGGAAACCGTCTTGGAGCTGGCGTACTCCCAACCCATGGCAGGGCACCTTGGGGCAGCAAATACCATCCACCGGATCTGGGACCATTTCCATTGGCCAGGCCTGGATGCGGATGCCAAGCGGTTCTGCCAGGCCTGCCCCACCTGCCAGGTGACGTTGCCCAGGACGCCTCCCCCCAGCCCGCTCATCCCATTGCCCATAATAGAGGTGCCCTTTGAGCGGATCGGGATGGACTTGGTGGGGCTGTTGCCGAAGTCTGCCCGGGGACACGAGCACATCCTGGTGGTGGTGGACTACACCACCCGGTATCCTGAGGCTATGCCCCTGCGGAAAGCCACTGCCAAAACCATCGCCAATTATCTCTTTATGATGTTCACCTGAGTCGGCATCCCAAAAGAGATCCTGACCCATCAGGGAACCCCCTTTATGTCTTGGCTAATGGCTGACCTCTGCCGGCTGCTGGGGGTGAAGCAGTTGAAAACAACCGTATATCACCCTCAAACTGACGGCCTGGTGGAACGGTTCAACCAGACCCTTAAGCGGATGCTCAGGAGGGTAGCTGCCGAAGAACGCCGGGACTGGGACTTGATGCTACCATATGTGCTCTTTGGCATCCGCAA
>JAZGTK010022217.1:0-10340 GCA_036877625.1 Ambastaia sidthimunki | reverse complement strand
ACTATATTGGTGAGTTTTTTGTATTTGTCTTCTGCTAGCTTAGTTCATTAGTTAGCTTATGCCATTCTAGGTACGAAAGTGATTTGAATTTGAAAGTGATTTGCCTGTTTTTGTCAGCATTAATTCAAATTACGTTCAGGGCAGTCATGTTGTGTGTTTATTCATTGTCAGAAGATGGGGCTTTGTCTTTGTCCAACCATCGGCTAAGCAGAATCATCATGGCGTCCATTTATATAACTTATTACAACAATTAAAGAAGTGGCTCCAATTAGGTTGTTTTAAGCATAAACACAGCTAGCTTGTGTGACAGCTTGTTGGGTTTAGTTGTCAGTCACATTAATGTAGAGACTTCCTGCAGTTTTATTGGAAGATTAGTCGTCAGATGTTCTGCCACAGAGGTGGCTGCCATTAGCTTCAAAGACAATCATGAGCAATATTATGTTTTAAATTATACAACACAAATGTTGTCATTTTTAGCTTTTTCATTTACATGCAATATTTGTCTAACACACAACCCTATTCCTGAATATTTAAAAAGTCTTTGAAGAAAGATCCTTAATATGTTGTTAATATTTTGTGAATAAAACACACTTACGGAATTGTCATTAGTCATGTTAGATGTATTTCTTTCCTGCTTTATCAGAAAATACACGTCTTACAAGACACCAGTTTTGACAGGCATATTCTTGTGTAGATTAGATACTCTATAAAAGTTGCAAAGTTATACTTCACTTCAAAAAATATGAATGGTACAGAAGACACTCCTTATTTGTTGGGGCAGTTGTGGCCTACTGGTTAGTGAGTCGGGCTTGTAATCAGTAGGTTGCTGGTTTGATTCCAGTGCCGGCAGGTAGCAACTGAAGTGCCTTTGAGCAAGGCACCTAACCCCCGATTGCTCCCCAGGTGCTGCAGTAATAGCTGCCCACTGCTCCTGTGTGTGTTCACAACTTGCAGTGTGTGTTCACTCCTCCATAGGGATGGGTTAAATGCAGAGGTCACATTTCGGTTATGGGTAACCGAATCATTTGTTCCAACAATTTGATCTGGTAAAGAAAGAACGTGGACTTTTCCTCTAGGTTTTTGCACCATCTCAATTCACAGAAGAGTGAATATTTCAAGATGTATTATGCTTGAAGAAAAGACCTTTGTTTTGACAACTGAGCAGTTACGGTATTTCTGAGGAATAGCTGAAGACTTTCACTGAATCTGAATCTATTGTATGAACTGTACAGCGTTCAATAGTGCGAGTGCAATTGCTCATGACATCAGGAAGCCCAAGCTACTCTGTTATATAATCCATATCAAGTTGATGAATGACAGTGCTGACAGTGTCTCACTTGTGTCGGGTTGTAACCGGTGGGTCTCCCTTATTTGTCACAGCTTTAAAATCGGAAAGGGATGACTATTACATCAATGGGGCCTGGACCATCGACTGGCCCCGCAAATTTGACATTGCAGGAACAGCATTTCATTACAAGAGGCCCACAGATGAACCGGAATCGCTAGAGGCTTTGGGAGCCACCACAGAAAACTTGGTTGTTATGGTGAGTGGATCTCTGTGGTAGATTCTTTATTGAATTTGAGAACAACAGTATTCTTGTCATGATTAGTGCTTTAATATGTGTGAGAAATGTGGCATGGTCAGTAGTTCACATGCTCTGATATGTTGCATGTGAATTACAAACATAGAGGCAATGAGAGTTTGAATCCAGCTGGCAACATTGCTCCCGTTAGTGGCAGGAAAAATTGTAGTTATAATTTTACGGTTTATAATTTTACAAATTTTGAAAATGCTTGCTTGTTTATAAGGTGTCTTAAAAAATGTTTTGCATAAAATATACATTTTTATGTTATAACCAATGCTTTAAAATGCAAAAGGTCATTTAAACACAACACAGTGTTATTTGTAACAGTGTTTGTTTAATGAGTTGGCAAGTGTCTATGGCAAGTGTTTTTAAAGTTTGCATCATTGTTTCAAACTATGCAGATGCATTTAAATGCAATATTTGTCTGACAATGTTAAATTAGTCTTCCTTAAATTTTCTGTTACATTTTTCTTAAAGTTTTAGCACATTTTATTTTATATTGTGCAAACTAAAATTTAATATAGAAAAATAGTCTAACAATAAAGCCATCATAATGATACAGAAGAGTGGGACTGTGTTTCAACACAGTTTGAAATTGTTTGGCTCATTCTAAATAAAGTCCACATCTGTGTACAAACCTCACATGAACTCCAGCTAGAGGTTTCAAAGCTAACGGTTATATATTTTGACTCTGAAAACCTCTCACTGGTCAAATGAGACATCTCACATGCACATGTATCAGCATGAGTGTGTGTGTGTTCATTCTGAAAGACCCACTGCTTCGTCTCAGTAACCACAGTCGCTATTGCCTGGACGACAGTGCTGGAAATACCAGCCCTGCTTGCAGTACCGCTGGAAAATATACAAGTAGCACCACAAGCCATTGTGGCCTACAATGGTTAACATGGCTTTCCAATTTATATCACACGCATACACACACAGGTACTTTTCTTTAAAGTAATTTAGGAATAATGCTCATGTCCCATACAGAAATCCCATATGTGGACATATATAATATGAACATTTACATTTTACATTTATTCATTTGGCAGATGCTTTTATCCAAAGCGACTTACAGCAAATTCAAGGTATACATTTATCAGTACTTGTATTCCCTGGGATCGAACCCACAACGTTTGCATTGCTAACGCAATGTTCCACCAGTAGAGCTATAGGAACACATTTAAACATGAACATATTATATACATTTTTATATATATTATAAAAATGAACATATTATATCAAATATATAACATATTTATGTAAACAACTTAATTTCCTGCATCACACCAAGTGTGGATACGTATTAGATTGTTTGTTGAACAAATAGTGGAATAGTGAAATAGAAATATAGTATATGTATGTGCATACATGTTCATATACATTTTTGGAGTTCTGTATAAAGTGACATAAATACAAATCCAAACTGTTTTGTTTGAACAAAATAGCTTAACAAACAACAGTCTTCTTTTAAAACTATTTTCAGAAAGATATTTTTAAATGTGCCCAGAATAGATTTGTCTTTCTATAATTGATCCAAGACCAACTTCCTCTGGCAACATCCTTGATGACAGTAACAAAAATTTCAAACAAAACACTGTGCCCACTACAGGTGCTACTACAGGAACAGAACGTGGGCATCCACTACAAGTTCAATGTGCCAATCCAGCGTACAGGAAGTGGCGACAATGAAGTGGGCTTCTCCTGGCACCACATGCCCTGGTCTGAATGCTCAGCTACTTGTGCAGGAGGTGAGCTGATGAACTGTTTACAATTACATCCAGCTTCATAGGAACCTTATGAAATGTCTCGCGGGAATACTTGACTCTGATTGGTCAGGTGAACAGTTTCCATGACCATTTTCCTGCTTTGCTGTGCTAGTCTCTTATATCACTTTGCAGTCTTTAGTTTAAAAAAAAAACATTTGCGCAATTGGCAGACGCTTTTATCCAAAGTATCTTACAGTGCACTTACAGTGTAGTATACACTTTATCATTTTGTGCGTGTGCTCATAATCAAACCCACAACTTTGGCATTGTAAGCTGCATGTGCTGCCATTTGAACTAAAGGAACATAATTTTAACTTAATACTTAATGTCCATTTATTTATTTGGTAGGTCACCGTAATATAAATGAATACTATAAATCGTATAATGTTCAGTCAGCAAAATATTTTGCGATAATGACCTGTACACCCCTTACTTAAAGTACATTAGATATGGATCAGTCAGCTCAAACATTAAAAAATATGTAGACAAAATGTTCTTGAATGACTTTGCTGTGTCGTTTTTAATGAATGTATTGGTAATAGAGGCCCTCAAATGATACATTTGACTATAGATCATATTCATTGTGGTTATGTTGCTAATGTACAACTTGTGCAGGGAAAAAAAATATGCTGCCTCATATTTCAGCATTTGGATGTTGTAACCACATGTAAATGTGGGGCCTCACCTCAAATATGACCAGACTGCTCAGGCCCCCTGAAATGAATGTCTTTCTTACAACAATAAATAGTTTTCCTCTCTGCTGTTTTCAAGCATCGCCATTGAAAACATTTAAAATACTTATTACATTCCACCAAAAATGCAAACATTAGAGGCTAGTCAGTGAAGAGTTTCACTCCATTAGGCGCTCCATGAAATCAACCTCATTTGTTGCTCAACTCATTTAAACACATTTTGGTTTATTTAAAAATACCCCAGGGCAACACTTATGTCATTTGTGAAATTCTTGTTATAAATACAGCTCCTGCCACAGAGGTCTGTTGTGCTGGCAAGCCACACAGGGAGCGTTTAAACACAGGATTTTTTCTGAGCCATATAATTCTGTAATATCTCTTAAAAATTATTCTTTATTCACACTGCTGCCAGATGCTTGACTTTGGATTCTATTCTTTAAACAAACTTCATTGTTGCCATCCGAAATGGATCTTATCACTTTGATCATTACATACAACAACAGTGATAACAGCCTTACATAATTAACTGGTGTGAATTTGCCCTCTATTTATCTTGAGTAGTTTACATAATGGTTTTTAGTATTACCAAAACGTGTTTTCAAAATGTATTTTGTTATTTAAGTTACTTATTCAAGATTTTATATCCACCTCACAAGGTGGCCTTGCGCACCGGCCAAGCTTGGCATAAACCGTCTTAACTGTAAGCTAATGTCTTTCCTTATGGGCCCCGAAGAGCCCCTACACGAAGGGACCGTGGTGTTGAGCTCACAGCATTGTGCAGTAATGTGCCATTGCTGTGGTAACTTTCACTTTTCACATCTGAGAGCCAAAGAAAAGATGTTTTCTCTGTAAAAGTCATTTTCCAAGACAATCGCTTAAACTGAGACTTTTACACACCTAGGTATAACAAAAAGGGAAAAATAATTTTGCTTCCATACCTCAGAGTGCTGTGTCAACAAGTGAGACGCAGAACAAGTTTTACAAGTTGACCACACAGCGCTCTGTGCTTTAGCTGCCGAAGTGTCAAAAACTATTTCTGGGCCGGAGGTGAAAGGCAAGAAAAATGAAGTGATTTTATTGTCCGCTTACAGGGTCTCAGAAGCAGGAGGGGGTTTGTAAAAGGCTGGATGACAGTTCGGTGGTCAAAAACAGCTATTGTGACCCAGACAGCAAACCTCCAGAAAATCAACGACCCTGTAATATCGAGCAATGCCCACCTGAGTGAGTATATTGTAGCTTTTCCAAGACTTCCATAGGTAGAAGCCAGATTTTGAAGAAATTAAGAAGGAATGCCCAGGTTATATTTTACATTAATATTTAAAATATTTTTTTAATACATACCTAAAATCACTCTTTGCCAGCTTAAGATGAAATTGCATACTTTTATCACTGTTTTGATGAGCCTTATCAAAACTGTATATAACTGCCAAGTAGTAAATGCACATAAGATACAACCCATAATACTTCCTTTGTCCTCATAGCACCTCAGCTATAAAGACCTTCTTTGAAGACAACTTTAGAACATAATTCATTTCTTTATGTTACCTTTTTTTATTTTAACTGATGCCAAAATCTTAAAAGCGTCCAAAAAATATCACCTGCATTTAATTATATTGGCTAGCGAACTATATGAACCCTTAAAGGACAATATGCATAAATGTGTGGAGTATGCGTATGTTGGGAGCCAGGTGCGCTTAGCACTCATTTTCAATGGGGCTAGCAATGGAGCAGTTAAGTTTTTAAATTGGAAGAAGGATTTAAATAGTTTTGGCCACTTGACTCCAGTGTCCTGCCAGTGGAGGGTTAAATGAACCTGAACCAAAATATGGGCATCACAACAACAATCTAAAATCTATTTTGATCTTTAGATGATATCAAAGGCACGCAACTCTTTGGCCCAGAATAGTCATAATGGTCATATGAGAACACCCCATTGTTTTGGGGAAGGTAATTGTTTTCTAATGATCTTACAGATAATGGCCGATTTTATTTCCTTATTCATTTATGCTTTGCTTAATTTTATTTTACTTGTGAGACATGCTGGATTGTTGCATTATCTGAGCATTGCAGAGAAAACACAAGCTATCTGTGTGAAATATAAGACATCTTAATACATTCTGAGTATCTGCAGACATGCAGGAATGCAAACAAACCACAAGAAACTTGCTTCATCTGGAAAGCCACACGGATGATAAAACAAATTTATATAAAATGTCTGTGTTCCATGGGCCAGTAAAAGGAAAGAATGTCTAATTTTGCCAAATTAGATGAAATTTAACAAATTTAGTTCAGGCCAAGCTATAAATAGTACTGGTGATGTATATGTGCATTACAGGTGGTTTATAGGTGACTGGTCAGAATGTGGAAAAACCTGTGACGGAGGCATTCGTACACGAACTGTCTTGTGCATACGTAAAATGGGCCCAGCCGAGGAAGAGACTTTAGAAGACAGCCACTGTCTGACACATAGACCAATAGAAAAAGAGTCCTGCAACAATCAGTCCTGCCCACCCCAGTGGGTAACTCTGGATTGGTCAGAGGTAAATTGATTTATCATTATTTCCTCAATATTGACATCTTTATTTACCCAATTATTTTAAGATTTTCTTCTATCGTTTTGTTGGGTTTAATTATAGTGTACCCCAAAATGTGGTCCTGGCTTCAAACATCGCATCGTTCTGTGTAAAAGTAGCAACCTGACCAAAACCTTCCCACCTGCCCTCTGTTCTGACCACAACAAACCTCCGGTCCGTATACGTTGCAGCCTCGGACGCTGTCCACCACCACGCTGGATCCCTGGAGAATGGGGACAGGTACAGTGAGAGTTAACAGTTTTGTACATCCCCAGAACCACATCTTTGTTGCTCAAAGGTTGCAAGGTTTGTTGCTCTTCTATTGCTCAAATACTTTAAGTCCAAGTATCAACCTTGTTTTAGATGTTTCTTTAAAAGATAAATGAGGAGACACAAATGACCCAATTGATAGAAAATAGAGCTATACAATTAATGTGGATTATTTTGACAATATTTTTGTCCCTGCTGTATTTTTTTTACTTTTTTGGGCGCAGAGTCCTGGGCAATCTGAGCACAGTTTAAGACCATATTGAGACCTTTGCTGGCACTCTAGAAGAGAGACACTTTACTGAGATTAGGTCCAGACTAAGCAAAATATCAAGAAACATACCATTTTCTGAAGTTACTGGAACTGTTACGTGCAGACTTTTATATGATTATTTGGAGTGCTGTGTATGACGTTTTAGAACAAATAAGGAAAAAGTTGTTTTAACGCAGCATGAAAAAGACCATGTGTTTAGTTGACGTCAACAGAATTTACACTCAGATGATAAACTTCAGTCTCTGGAAAGCCAGTTACGTGTGTATTCCTGAGTGACAGCGAGTTTAACAGACCAGGAGTGTGTAAGTGGTGCTAATATTATTCAGGTTGTTTGAAGTTCTGCAGTAGAAGAGGATTTATGTCAAAGCCAAGAACATCTTTTGAAAAGAAGACAAAAGATCTTACTTCTAGTCCAGTAAAACTAAGCTTATGCTTAGAATTTGTGCACTCAGCAACCCACAGAATTTGCAAGGGAAACAGAATATTCAGTGAGAAAGAATGTAGGACGGATTTAATTTTAAACATTGGAAAATTGATTGGATCGTTTTATTTTTATTAATTATTATATTTAAAATTAATTTTATTAATTTGTCATGCTTACAGAAACATAGATGGGGTCAATACTGTTTGTACGTGAAAGGTGAAATTTGTTTTGTGGCTCCAGCAGCATCAAGTAGAATTGCAAATATTTTAGACTGTTTGTTGAGCTAGAAGCTGACGTCACATCAAATCAATGCAACATAACCACATTTTAGAGATTTGATAGTGTTGTTAAATGACGTTAAAAATTACACACTTTGTTACGTAATGACTTTAAGATCCCCATTAATGTGATCATCTAAAAACATAAAACACACATACTGAAGTCCAGACAACTTCACTAAAGGAAATAAAAGTTTCTCAACTTTCCATTATTCCTTCCAGTGCAACCTATCACACAAGAATAACTGGAGTTTTCAGTTGTTTTATTGAAATATGATTGAAATATCATGAAATATCTCAAATGTTTCACCTAAAATTTTATAGGAAAAAATAAATATAGATCTTTAAAATTAATGCAGGTGGCCTAGCTAAGATCACTTGATCTTTGAAGAATTTGATGAGAAATGCTTGGGTTCATATTGAGATTCTTTTAGACCAGGGGTGCCCAATTCTGGTCTTGAATGGCCAGTGTCCTGCAGAGTTTCCCTTCAACTGGCCTCAACACACCTGCCTGGAAGTCACTAATCTGCTTAGTAAGACCTTGATAAGCTTGATTAGGGTAGAAGCAGGATTGGGAACCTTGACTTTTAAGATCTTGCAGACTTTTAAGATCTTATCAAATCTGAGCACAAAGAGACATTGTTAAGACCTCTTCTGAAACTCCAGAGGACATAAATTTCATTATACTGAGGTCTTTTTCAGAACAAACGTCTGAAAAGCAGGAGACTTAGCAAAAATCTTCATTTGCTTTGTTTGCTTTCATTAATGTCTAGGAGAAATAACTGAGATATTAATTAGATATTATTATTTTTCTTGCCTGTATGCTGCAATATACCTAGACCGATAATGTTGAGACAGTTGCAAGGAACAGTAGGCTGACAGGTCATACATTTTAATCTCACTGGCATATTCCATCTTTCATGGACTTGACTAACCCTAACTCTAACATAATGTGTTTAATTGAGAAGAGATAAAATGGGAAGGCTGGAAACTCCTGTGAGGTATCCTTACCACAATCTCTGTGAGGGGTCCTCACTGTGGGTCTTACATGTGTTTATGATCTGGGTGTTAGCAATGTAATGACAGCATTTCTGTGGCGTTCACACTACCTATTGTAGTAAAGTGACTTAAATTTCTGTATTGTATTGGGTATCTAGGCAACACTTCAGTTTTCCATTAAATCAGTGTGCTACATCATTGTTGAAGACTACTGGAATACATCTCTAACTTTCACCTCAGACAGTTGCAATTTACTGCCTGTAGTAACATCATCCCTCTAATGTGGAACAGCTGACAGAAGTCAGAGACTCAATTAAACTTATGCAGTGACATTCCACAAGTAGCTCTTGGTCCTCTGAGTTTACGCAGAATTTATAAGTGTGCCACAAACCGTCTGATGCAATTGCAAACTTCTGGCTAGTTTCACAAGGGGGGTGAGAGGGTGTTGTGTGGCTGCTAAACAAGAGGTTATTGGTTTGAATTTTTCAAGAGCAATTGTAATTTTAATTTAGCTTTATCCTAAGGAACATATGTGACAAGGTATTAGTATGTGTGACCCTCTGAAATTGAACCTTTAACCGTGTTGTCACCATGCCTCCGCCACCATGTGCAAATAACATACTGAAATTTATAGTCCATACTGTACTCTTAAAGACACAGCATGAATTATCATGAAACATAAATGGAAAAAATGAGGTAAGTCTAATGTCCTCAAGAGAACAAAAGTACCATCCTGGGTCTCAGAAAACTATAGAATCAACTGCTGTTTAGAGTTATGTGACATGGTTTACAGGGCAATATTAAAAGCTTATTGTGTTTGTGTGTGTCTGTCTCCAGTGCTCTGCTCAGTGTGGACTGGGCCAACAGATGCGGACCGTTCAGTGTCTCTCGTACACGGGACAGCTTTCCCACGAGTGTCCAGAGTCTCTACGACCCAATACAATGCAACAGTGTGAAAGCAAGTGTGACGCCACGCCCATCTCCAGTGGCGATGGTAAGTCGGTTACTCTCATGCTAATTGACCTTTATGACTGCTCACATGAGCTCCATTTATCTCTGATCAAGGTGTTAAGATGTGCATTGTTAGTGGCCTCTGTGTTCAATTTTGAATTAATAAAGGATTATATAGTTCTATTCTTGCCTATAATTAACTACCTCTGTTTGGAAGTGCTGCTTTACAGAAGATGAAAGTTGTAGATTGTCAGACAAGTGTGTTATTAAAAGTGTTTATAGAATTTGATGGGTCTAGGATAGTACAGATTATGCAGTTGTCTAATATTGTGTATGCATTTAAGCAGAAGTATTGATCTTGCAGTAGAGGCTGGCATCATCATGCGCAGTGTTGGGTCATCTGAAGTCATCTTAAGATGCTGGAATTCAAGATTATGAAATAATGCATTTCAATATTATGTATTATTTGAATGAGTGGCAAACATGTATCCTAAATGTAGATTTGAATTGTGAGAGAGTGTCTTAAC
>JAZGTK010022216.1:0-10340 GCA_036877625.1 Ambastaia sidthimunki | reverse complement strand
CAGTATTAACGGTACAGTTTATAAATGAAGGCACTGCAATAGTAAATAAAAGTGATGAGAAAGCGCCACCTGCTGGACACACATATAAGCACCGTTTCATTATTACCAAGCATCGTAAAGACAGCAATGAATAGTGACAAATCAATTTAGTTTTTGCTAAAATGACATTAACACATTAAAAATAATCTATTATAAGCTTAACTTTCAACAACCATCAGAAAATGTTGAAATGTTTTGAATTTTGATATTTTTATGACAAACAGGCCAAGATTAATTTTGACTTTAAATGAACAAAATGAACAAAGTCTTAGTTCTTAAAATGAAAATGTAAATTAACAGAATTTTAATTCATTTGAATAAAAATGGGACATGTTCTCCATTCTCCGTTCTCCAAGTCTTAGCCTACAAATCTTGTTTTATTTATAATGACATTTTATGCGATTTTTAGCTTTATTTAGGACTTAATCAAATTCATAAATTGAGACACACATAACGACTGCAGACACGACTTTATTTAATTCTCTAAATAACACATCATGACTGATTCTTATGGCACTGTTGGTTCTGTCTCATATGAAAACTGCTGATCTTTGCTGACCTGTCCCAGAGTCTGATGACTGGCAGTCTGACCTCTGACCTCCAGGCCGAGACACATTTGTCACTAAGACCATGTTGTGAGAACCCACGTGATGGGCAAAACTGTCTGTATATAGTCACAAGTAAAATAAAGAAATAATATGATTTTATTATATGAAAATGTGTCAAAACCAACCAAAGCTCAAAGTCAAATCAGACGAGGGGTTAAATTAGACTGTTGCTCATGAATATTACTGAATATTACTTAATTTCAGTACATGAATATTAATTCCCAACTTGATTTAAACAAAAGCCTGAAGAGCTATTACAAAAGGTTAACTGATACAGGATTAGTGGGGCTGAAACATAGTGAAATAGTAAAAGAGAGAAAACATGACAGCAACAAAACGCGAATCAACACAATCACAAGTGATCATTTATTGTTGAACTGTTTGATCTTTATGTTTAAATAAAGATCAAACCGGTCTAATTGTTTAAATAAAGATCAAATGTGTTCGATTGTTTAAGATCAAACAGGTTTTTAAACATGTGACACGTTTCTCATGTAAAGTTTAAATACTTCATGAGATCAGGAGGAGAACGTGTAAAATGAAAGTAAATATCTGCAGTGGGAACAGGCAGAAACTGAGGCAGAATTCTGTGGGAGATATTTTGACAGCTCTGGGAAGTCTCAGTACAGGGTTAAAGATCCAGCACTGCACGTCAACAGAGCGTCACAGGGGCCGTCCTCTGATTTCCCTCCTTCCCTGCTTTCACTGCCCACCGCACAATGCTCCTTCCTGCCAGCTAAGCGCAGTTCATGCGTCCCTGCGTACAGGCAACCGTCGCAGGAGGAAGGGCCACTTTCATTCTTTCCTTCCTCTAAATGCTGGATCCGAGATCTACCCACCATCCGATTTCAGCTTCACTGCAGAGCCCCTAATTCTGCTCAGCATCATCTCCACTGAGCTGAGACACTTCACTACAGGAGGAGGAGCTACAGACACCAGACAGAGGAGAAAGAAACCTTCTTGACTTCCTTCTGCTTGGCTAGAAAGACAGGAGATCCATGGAGACATCTGTACAGAAGATACCAGCAGGAAATGAGTCCCTGCCCCCACCACCGACTCTCAGCCCGGCCGTGCCACCTTACGTCAAACTGGGTCTGACAGTGGTCTACACAGTCTTCTATTCGCTGCTCTTTGCTTTTGTGTACGCTCAGCTGTGGCTGGTGCTGCGATACAGACACAAGCGTTTCAGCTATCAGACTGTCTTTCTGTTTCTGTGTCTGCTGTGGGCAGCCCTGCGAGTCCTGCTTTTCTCTTTTTATTTCAAAGACTGTGTGACGGCCAACACGCTCGGCCCGTTCTCCTTCTGGCTGCTCTACTGCTTTCCAGTTTGTCTTCAGTTCTTCACGTTGAGCCTCATGAATCTTTACTTCGCACAGGTGAGTTAGAAGCAAGTGTCC
This sequence comes from Ambastaia sidthimunki, assembly GCA_036877625.1. Taxonomy (NCBI): domain Eukaryota; kingdom Metazoa; phylum Chordata; class Actinopteri; order Cypriniformes; family Botiidae; genus Ambastaia; species Ambastaia sidthimunki. The sequence goes on along the minus strand of JAZGTK010022216.1, from coordinate 8,296 downwards.
TTTGCACTTTACAATTGTGTGACTGTTTAAGGACTGTAAAACATAAGACAACTTTATGGCGACAGTACGTTACACTTACATGAAGTGTTTTTTGAACTACACTAAGCTGTACACTGGCAGTTCTGTGATCTACTGCAGTTCTGTGTGATGTTATATGACAAACAATTAGCAGCAATAAAACTGGAAGTGTTTTTGGACATTTACTGTGATAATTCCAAATCTTTGACTGTATCTTGCACAACCTTAGAAATGCCATTACAAGGCAAATTCAGTTTATATAACAGTTTTATAACATACTGTTACAAAGAACAGCGGGTCACAAACCCATGAGATGCAGAAAGAACATTATGTCCTGTATTTTACTGTAATTAAATCTGCATATGCAAATGAATCATACATGTGTGAAAACAGAGTGAGAAGAACCAGAACTGAAACCGTTTTCTCTGCTCAGTTGCATTTACACTGTAAAACACTTCCCACTTAACCAAAAACAGCACGTCATGGTAACCATAAATGAAGACCAGAAGTATTGTGACACACTGTGGTTCTCAAACATTAGTGGAACATTTCCACAACAGTACACCTGGTACTTTACTAGAACACCTGTTTGAACTGACCTCACACATGCACTGAAAACACACTGAAGTTATTAAATAAAGCTAATAAGTTAATAATGTTGACAGGAATGTGTAATTCTTGTTTCAGACGTTTTAATGTGATTTTACACGAATCTGCGGCTTGTTTTCTGTCACAGGTGATTTTCAAGGCAAAGTCTAAACATTCACCAGAACTTCAGAAGTACAGGTGAATACTTTCATTTAATCATTATCTTAAAACTGTTTTTTGTTTTACAGGTTAACGTTGCCCTAAATACTAGTGATAAAAAAATTATTCCATTTCAAAAGTTAAAGCTGCAATTTATAACTTCTTTGGTTGAGTATAAACAGAAATAAGTTATTAAACAAGTGCATGACAGATCAGTTTAACACAATCTCTTACTCTGACTCACAACAGTAACTTTATAATAATCATTTATCACTTGAGCTGTTGAGTCCAATTTGCTGAGAAATCTCAGTTTGGCTTCATATAACAGACATAATGAAGTATGTAAAGTAACCTGCAGTTTCATATTTTAAACAGAGAGGGCAGTAGAGACACAGAAGCTATAGATTGAAGCTTTAATCATAAATGTCAACAATTCTGATAATCAATAAATAAAAACTTACTTGCTAGTTTCTTAGTGTTTCCATAAACATTAAACGCAGTATTTGACTGTGGACGTGCGCGGCTGTGTTCAGTGTACAGTACGTACAGTATGTTTATAATGCCTGTGCAGGCTGTGTCTGTACCTGCTGTCTCTGGGCATCAGTCTGCTCTTCCTGCTGGTGAATCTGACCTGTGCGCTGCTGGTGAAGATGACACAGACCAACAGAGAGATTATTGTGCTGGTGCGAGTGGCCATCAACGACACGCTCTTCGTCCTCTGTGCTGTTTCCCTCTCAATGTGTCTCTACAAGATCGCCAAGATGTCTCTGGCAAACATCTACCTGGAGTCCAAGGTAATGGTCCTAAAACACACACAAACACACACATAATGGTTTTTATACTATACAAACTGTATATTCCACACACTAACTCACTAACCCTAAACCCAACCACCACAGAAAACCTTTTAAAAAAGATCATTCTGTATGATTTATAAACTAGACCTAAAACATTTGGTCCCGTAACATGAACATCAGGACAGACACACATAATTATGTGATACACTGTAAATCAAGATAAAATCATAAACACAATGAACACATGTTAGATATAAAACATTCTGTGAATTATATCAAACATCATTTAATCTTTTAATTAATAAAAACAATATATTACGTATTATCAGAAATAATGAACGCATCAGAGCACTGAACTATATGTGGATCAGAGCTTAAACTCTGAGCACACAGGTGAGTGTTGTGTTGTGTCTGTGTTGCACAGGGAACGTCTGTGTGGCAGGTGACTGTGGTTGGAGTGACTGTGATTCTGCTGTATGCGTCCCGTGCGAGTTATAATCTGGTGGTGCTCGCGCTGGCAAACATTAAAAGCATTAACTCATTTGACTATGACTGGTACAATGTGTCAGACCAGGTAAGAGTAACATCTGCTAGAAACAGACCTTTAAATATCCAGAGCCACTCATAACTGTGTATGCTTGTGCTATATTCCTTAAATATAACGACAAAACGCAATCTGTCACTTTGTTTAGTTTGAAATAAACAAAAAGTACAAATCAGACCAGTGTTCAAAAGTATCTCCTTACCTCATCTGCAATGCTAATTTTAAAATAATGATTTATAATTTGAGCTGCCGGGTCTGATTTTACAGGAAATGTCTTCATTTGCAATTGGCTTCATTTGACTTCAACATACATTAATAAAAGTATGTAAAGTAACCTGCAGTTTAATGTTTCAAACAGAGATAGAGAGACAGAAGTTACAGATTTTTATAAAAGTGTGTATTGATGAGTTTGGCTGTAACGCTGATATGTGTAACTGTTGAGATGTTGGTTTATTTTAAAGGCAGATCTGAAGCTGACTCTGGGCGACGCTGGATATGTGGTTTTTGGGGTGGTCCTGTTTGTCTGGGAGTTGTTGCCCACCTCCCTGGTGGTCTTCTTTTTCAGAGTTCGTAAGCCAGCTCAGGACAGGGTATGAGATGCTTTCTACATCACATGTGTCATCTGTGTTTCAACTGAACAAATCGCCCAAAACTGAGCCTCACAAAAATTAAACGATTCTCAAGAGACCATTTGTGGTTTCTCAGCCACCACAAATCTTTTAAAGAACCTCCAAGGACCTCAAACATCATGTTAATGCACTCAAGAAGCTTTCAGTTTGGATATCTAATAAAAATTATCTTTTCGTGTTACACAAAGGAAAGTCATACAAGTCATAAATGATAATAATTACTTGAAATGCAAACAGATATAAACAATGATACGCTCAAAACTGCAGCATCTAAGCTCCACCCCTCACCTGCCTGTCCTCCTCTCTCATTGGCTCGTAGAATGCATCAGTAATGACTGGGCGTATGTTCTCTTCACAAGCGTACTTCTTTGATAACCCGCGGCGTTACGACAGCGATGATGATTTAGCCTGGAGTATCATACCACAAAACATCCAATCCAGGTGTGCCAATCAGATTCCCGTTCAGTGTAAAGTGTTAATACTACAAATACAGTTCAGTGTTTTCAATCTAAATTAGATTTCAGCTGCAATCTGAAACTTTTTTGGTTAAAAATGAACAAAAATCACATTATTATAAACGTATTTGCAACTTAATAAACTAAATAATAATGTTTATAATAATGATTTATAATCTGAGCTGTTGGGTCTAATTTCCTGGGAAACGTCAGTTTGGCTTCATTTGACTTTAACATACATAAAGAAAGAATGTAAAGTAACCTGCAGTTTAATGTTTCAAACAGAGATGGCGATAGAGAGGCAAAATTTACAGACTGCAGCTTTAAATAATAGAATGTGTTACAAATTACTCAGAATTCTTTAAAGTTCACGTGTTGAATTTGGATGTTAAAAAGTGATGAGCTGATTTCGTGAGGAGCGTGAACACTGTGATGTTTGATGTGAAGTTTGGCTCTGTTTGTTCACAGTCTGGCGTGGGACAGTTCTGACTGGAGCAGTCACAGCCGCTTTCCTGTTGACCCTGAAGGTGAAGACCCTCATCTAGAACCAGAGAACCTAAATCCATATTAAAACATTTGATTTTTGAGTTTGATTTTGCACAAAGCCACACTGTGACAGGAAACAGTATTTACTGTGGACTTCTGAATTGATGTTTCTCAATAGAAGACAACAGTGAGTTCTGGAAGTAAAACTCTCACTGATTTTTTCCATTGTGGATTTGATTTTTCCCTCTGAAGTTGTTCATGTATATTCCTGCAGAAAACAGATTTTGATAGGCATGTAGGATGTTCTAGCATCTAGCATTCGGACAAACATTTATGGTCCTGCACCTTCCACCTTTATCTGGGAGCTGGTTGGGTTGGTTTAAGGTTCTGAACTCTTTACTCTTTAATTGTTCTGAAATCTTCATAAGGAAAATGACTGAGAAAAAAATTCCAGAATCAATACCACTGTTAAAGTGTTCAGCCACTGTTGTGCTTTAAACTTTTGTGCCAGTATTCCTCGACACAGACCTACAAAACTGTTCTGAACCATTCTGTACAAACAATTCTTACTGTATGTCTTTACACTGTCAATAACACATAAAAGAACAAGAATTATTACATCAGATAATTATACTAACATTCCATTCTGAAAAACTTCGGTTCTATTCAACTTTAGCACACAAAGTTTTATAGAATGAGAAGAAGGAATTAATTTTATTTTTGACATTGTCAGAACTGTGACGACATGACAGAAAATTTCTGTTTTTTAAGAATAAAGAAATTTTCTCCTAACTGCTGCAAAATAATGCATTAATAGAATTATATATTTTTTAAAAACAATACAAATTGTCCATTGTATTTATAAATACATTATTAGTGTTTGACTGTACAGTTTGTATCTCTTTTTGCACTTGCGTGGTCACTTTGTAAGACTGTTTTTTACATTAATAAACAAATTTTAAACATTTAGATTAAATGTGTCATGCAATCAATCATCTGACAGAATGTTCTCCATTTTCTTTAGAAATAATGAAACAGTAAAGGTTTCCAACCAATACTGTTAAACTTTGCTTAAGAACATTCAGCTACAGCTAAACTGAGCAAACATAACCATCAGTATAACTGGTTTTTATAAGAACGTGGTCTCTGCTAGAATAAACAATGAAAGTCATGTTACAGTTGTCAGTAACATATTTAAACGCTTCTCTGTAGACTCACTGTATCTGCAAATGCAGTATATTAAACTCTTTAGCAGTCCATTCAGCATATACACTAGAAAAACCTTCCACAAACCAGACAAGTCCTCTAAAGCATGTGAGTTCTGTGCAACAAACACAACCACAGAGAAAATATTGTGTGCACATAGCAAGTTTATTGTAGTTTCTCTTAAGGACACAATATAAGATTTTGTTTGAAAAACTATATAGAAAAAGCTTTTATTGTGATTGCACATTTTTGCTTATAACGAAATAGAGGAAATGTACCATAAAACCAATTGCACAGTGTTATATATATATATATTTGAATCCATATAGTTTCGCAATTTTTAATAATGTCCGTCCATTGCCACTTGTCGCCTGTTAATGACGTAATGCGCGCGTTATACGCGCTTGTACTGCCATGGCAACACACGTGTAGAAATGCGGAAGTAGCGGCTGTACTGAACGCTGCTCTGTTGTTGTTTCGTTCATTTATTACAGACCACGATTATTCATTACATTTCACAGCTGGTATTGATTGTGTGCGGGTAACGTTACTGTAACTATACAGATAATATCGCATTTGTAATCAACGCTGTTAATTAAATACAGTAATTAAATACAGTATGCGTTACACATGAACAAACACCGTGTGTACATTAAAGTGTAATTTCATTACGATCGATGCGTTAACCCACCAATTCATCTGACATAAAGTTACATATCAGTATTAATTTAGCATTAAACTTTACGCTCCCTGCAACAAATTCAATTCTAGTTACAAAATATGATGTAACCAAACATACAGCTAATTAAAATGTGTTTATTACCTTATTCGTGAACTTTCTGTTATTGATTTCTGTCGTCCCTGGATGATGAGGTCATCAAGCCAAGCTTTTAAAAATGCGACATCTAGTGACGAAACATGATAACATAACATGATCATTATAATGATGTGTGTAGAGAAATACCCACACAAGTGTTTTTTGAATCGTTGTGTAGGTAACAGTGACACCTGATGGACAACCATAAAACTCATAAAACAATGTTGTATTGGAGTATAACCTTCCATCAATCCAGATCTGAACCCTAATTAACTAGCAACTCAAACATTTAATAACACAACTAAGCACTTTTTGCATTTATTAAAGCAGTTTATTTTCACAGCTAAGTATTTAAATAATCAAATCAGAAAGTGCAACACAAATGGAAACGGCTTCATTTCATTCTTCCCACAGACGACGAGAAACTGATTAAAAACCAGATTAAAATGATCATGATCTGAATACAGAATATTATGCATAATAAACAGTAAGACAAGAACCTGAACATTTTAACATAAGTGATGTATGTATTAGGATGCGGTAGTTAACCAACACAATAGTGGTTAATGGAGACATAACAGAAAACATTACAGTGAATCGATTGTTATCCCAGCCTTTCATTCTTAACAAGATAACTGATGTAAACATACAACCGCAGGTTAACAGTGTGAGAGGACATATCAGATGACAACATTTCCTTTATACAGTACACACATATTTTTTCATACATAGAATTTCATACATAGATTTTTGTTCAGATCGTATTGTATTGGCTTTCAATACAAAGTTAAAACTGTATATCAGGACTGTATATCCGGAGAGCCAGAAGAGCCACCATCCAGAGTTTAGTTCCAAGTTTGTGTTTAGAGTTGGAGCTAAACTCTGGATGGTGGTGCTACCGGAGCGGATTTTGATATACATGCATGATTACAGTTAAAAAAAATGTTAAAACATAATTTGCAAACAATTAAAATATGCAAACAATTGAATACACTTAAAGCTGCAATCTGTAACATTTGGCTCTCTATCAGCATCTCTGTTTGAAACATAAAATTTGAAATTTTTTAACATAAATTTGCAAATGAATTGTATTAACATGGATGTCAAGTTTAAATTCTAAGCAGCTACTGTAAGAACAAGCTACACACGCTGCACTATTTACCTTCTTAGGAATGTGACGCAACCACATAGATGAATAAAATTAAACTAACATCTCCCACAAAATCAAACCCAACGGCTCAGATGATAAATTATTATGATAAACGTACCGTTGTGAATTGTGGTAAAAAGGGCTGATCTGTTATGCACTTATTGGCTTTTTTAATATTTTTGTTTACTTCTTTGTTGGTTTTTAACCTATAGACAAGATACAGATTGCAGCTTTAATTTGCCCACAGCCACAATAAAATCATGGAAAATAGGTTTAAAATCTGAATAAATTACAGTAATGTGTGCTGATGTGAGCTCTGAATCCAGCAGAAAGGGTCAGATGCTTTTGACCTCACAGTTCCTTTTTTTACATGAAGTTCAGCACATCTCAATTTTTTGATGCTCTTGCATTCAATATGTGCAGATAAAATGTCTCGTATCAGCCGTCTAATTTCAGCTCCTCAATCAGCTTGGAGGCGTCTGGTCTGCGTTTAGGGTTGTCGTGCAGCATTTTGTTTATGAGCGTGTGCTGTTTCACCAGCATCACCCGTCATACAGTCATGAGACAGTCAGGAGACAAACACGAGAAACACAAGACATGTTAGATTATAAGTCATGATGACACAAGGCTAAAAGTCTTGAGTCTCCCTGATATTTAAGACTCTGACTGAAAGAGGTTTTATCACAGGAAATAAGTAACATGAACATTACGTCCTTATTAAAAGAAAATGATTGCGCTTACCTCAAAAGCAAATTTCTCAGTGAACTGTGGGGGGAATCTCCTTCCTCTTATATCATCCCAAATCTGAAAGTCATAAAAGACATTATTTCTAACAATATGGCCAGTATAAAATTATCAAATAAAAACAAAACAAAAAATGAATCAAACCTTGTTTTTTTCAGACCAAGTTGTAAGTTTCCAGAGAAGTTCAAAGTATATGAGACCCAGAGCAAATATATCCACCTTTCTGTCATAGCACTGAGTGACCTAAAATCAGTTTAGAACAGACACTTCAGGAACAGACACACAAACCTGCAGAGAACATCATCAGCACCGGTTCTCACACCTGTTCTGGGCTCATGTAATTGCGGGTTCCCGTTTTTCTGGTTCTCTGTAGTAGCTGCTCGTCATCGTCATTTTCTGCTGCAGTCACGAGACCAAAATCTCCCACCTTCACGCCCCCCTCGCTGCCGAACATTATATTTGCAGGCTGAAACCAAGAGATCACGTTATAATCGTGTCACTGTATGAGCGAAATAAACTGTATGTGTGAAATAAACTGTATGAGTGAAATAAACTGTATGTGTGAAATAAACTGTATGTGTGAAATAAACTGTATGTGTAAAATAAACTGTATGTGTGAAATAAACTGTATGTGTGAAATAAACTGTATGAGTGAAATAAACTGTATGTGTGAAATAAACTGTATGTGTGAAATAAACTGTAT
>JAZGTK010022215.1:0-10340 GCA_036877625.1 Ambastaia sidthimunki | reverse complement strand
ATTCTGAAGAATAATGCATAAAAACAAACTAATATAAAACAGTAAACTTAAACAGTAGTTGTTGCAAATGTTTCGAGGGTTTTTCAAACATATGTAGTATACCAGGTTTCTATTTTACAAAACAGTTACATTCTAAAAGTATTTTAATGTTGAAAAAATTACACACTTTAACTATTAAATGTGTCTAGTCAGTCAATGAGGGGAAATGAGGTAAGACCCAGAGACAGTGGTGATGTTTTAGAACTAGTCTCAACTCAGTCTAGTGTGTCTCCTCCAGTCTCTGCCAAGTATATTTCCATAACATTTCCGAGCTCTTCCATGCTTAGGCTTTTGAAGTGTACCATCTGCTCATTTGAGCTTGACTATCTCTGAAGGGTTGTACAGGCAAAACAGCACACGACTGTGCTTGTAACATCCATGCATTGATGCAAAAAAATCTATCCACCGTGATATCTCACCAGGAACAAGAGAAAACAATCATCTATTCCAAACCTGCATTGGAACATGAGGGCAGCAGGTACAGACTGAATTTGCTGTTACACAAAAACATTCAACAGTCTAGTCAACATGACTCATTTATTTTCAATTATTTTCCTAGTCTTATTATGAGTACTTCATCTGTGGGCTTTATTCTGAATAATAACATGTCAAATAAAAAAGTCAAAATTGTTCTCTGCTACTGATAAAATAATAGCTAATGATAGCTAATCAGAGTATGTTTTAACAAAATTGTATTCTATTCTGGTATAAAATGTGGTATAAGTAATTCCCAAACATAAAACAAATTCAGGATATATCCAAGAGAAAAATTTTTTTGTGGAATTTCTTGTTTTATTTAGAATTAAACTGTTTTGCAAAGTATTTAAATAAACATCACAATGCTAACTTTGTGTATAGGGTTATTTTTTGTTTCACACTGCTTGTCTCATTATTGTTCTATTCAAATAATTCATACAGAATATTAGAATTGTGTTGAATACTTTTTGCACAAAGGTGAAGTAACGTACCAGTCGTCCAGCTTCATTATTATGAAGGTCTATCAGTGCACGGATATCACTCTTGCCCTTTCTCCGCCTGGCGTCCATGAACTGCTTGGATTTCTCATAGCCGAACTCCACATCATCCCCACAGCCGCCCCACTCCCACTTCACTCCTTCCGTGGGGCCGATGCCGGCTAAACGAGGAGGCGGGGCTCTGCTCCGCGTGGCCTCGCAGCCGCACTGCAGCAGCTCCCCCATGCTGCAGGCCTGCGTCACTGCATGCGTCACGCCCGCTGCGGTGATGGCGTACACGAACGCCGTCTCTCGGATGTCTGCGAAGACACACACACAAGCAGCAGTGACATCAGAGAGAAGCTTTCAGGTGATGACAACCAGACTGGGTTACACTGGATTCTGATAATTATGACACTTAAGATATCCACAGCTGCATGAGCTATTTCTGTGGTAAGGTGCACAGCTCACCCACAACCAGAGCACCACTGCAGTGACTCACACAAGGCCATACAGAGCAAATACAGTCAACAATATGGAAGCAATCAACAACAAGCAATTTTGTTTTCATCAAAAATGTATGAATAATAATATGCAAAAATGACATATCTGACAAAATACTTCAGCATAAAGGGATAGATTCACAAATAAGCCACTCAACTCAACTTTCTATAAGACAACATCTGTGCCCGTGCATATTTAAATGAACACCTCCTATATAAATTGATAAAAGTATATATACATAATGTTATATATATAATATATATAAATAATATATAAAAAGTTTCTTGTGTACTAAAATATAAACTCTGCATTTTGAAAGCACAAATTTAAACCTAGGATTTGGATTATGAAGACTGTACAGTCCCAGTAAATATGTTAAACTGTGCTGACAGTCTGCTACATCTTCCACAAGCCAGTATTCTGAACCAGTCTGCTGACTGAAAACTGATGGCATAAATCTAAGGGCATTTTGGAACCAAAATACCTGATAGCAGAGGAACTTAAAAAAAAACACTTTATCTGCATCAACACTGAACCAGCGAGTGTCTCTCTTTTCACTCTTTAGCTCAGTGCCAATTCTATATGGCACGATTCAGTGAATGGGTTTCATTAAAATCTTTGAAATTAAATCAGAGCAAAAGCAAAACACACGCAAAAACACAGACATACGCAGATATTAATCCCAGCTGTCCATTCATACACCCACTGTCTTCATACTGTGAAGCCGCGTGTGTGTCGCTGTGTGTGCTGATAAACGTGTGGCAATTTTGGCAGCACAACACCTGTAAACTCCTGTGGCTTTTAGGTACACAGAACAACAACAGTCTGTACAAACACAATGTTGTTCGCTGCATCACTATCCAAACATGCCCATGTCCTCTCAGAATAAAGAGAACCAACCCTGCCTGTGCCATAAGAGCAGATCTTCAGATTCAATAGATGCTGTTAAAACATGACAAACTTCATAACCCAACATGAAGCTCTGTTTACTGCTGGTACGAGCTGCCGGCCTGCTGTGCATTAGTGGACAGTGCAAGATCTGCTTTCTGTAGAAGATGCCACAGACCACCTGGGAATCAACGTCACTGCCCAGAAGAAAGTTTTATTTCTCACAGGTTGCTCTTTGAAAGCTCATGAAACTTCATGGAGATCTCAGTTGTGTTTCATTTAAGTATAAACTTAAACTACGTTTCTTCTACAATTGTTAGAAATATAGACAATTGCTCTTATTTTAGACAATTAGACAATTGTTAAAAGTATGGAGGTGTAAAACTGGTAGATTGTAGCTAAAATCATCTGGATTTGGATAAATTTGAGTTTTTGAGATTTGAAACATGCTGCAACCTTGATGCAGACTTGGCAAATCTGAGCTCAGTTTGTGACATTATTGAGATCTCTTCATTATTTATAAAAAGCTATTTAACTTAATGCAGACAGATATGTCTAAATAATGCAATATGTTTTTGAAGTTTACATACAAATTACATACAGTGACCCTAAAATGTATTTGGACACCTAAAGAAACATTTCAAATTCATAAATGTCATTGCATTAGATGCAAAATATCAAACCAAGTAGCATTTATTTTGTGGCATTTATTTAATTGATAAAACAATAGATGTATGGAACATTCTCAGGTCATGTGAAGAACTACAACTGTGGCACTTGGTCTGATATTTTGTTATCTATTCAATGCAAATCATACATTTAAAATAAACTCCTCACATTGTGTAAAAATTTTAACTATACTTATTAGGGCCAATGTAATTCTCTACCAAATGAACAAGTATCATAAACCATAACTTTGTTTATGTCTACCAGTCCTAACCAGGTGTGACATGACCAGTTGCAACAGGTGATGCATGTTCTGCCAGGTTCAGTGGTATCTGGTTTGTAGTGTTTGACAATCAACCTGTTCAAATCCAAGTCTGACCTTTTATGATCAGACGGTATTTTGTAAACAACATAGCGTCTTACATTTAAACTGTTACAGAAACAAAATTGGCCCCTTTGGTAATTTAATCCAATAAATTCATAAAACAGGCTGTCATGACAGACGGAGGGTAAAAATTCTCTCGATTTCACCTCCCTCGCTTATTTTTTCCTCCAAGACACAAATTCCAAACAAATTTTGTGCAGCTGTCTGTGTCCGGGCCTGCCTGGGAAAGAGAGCAAGAACTTAATGCCAGAAGGGGCTTCTGTAAGAATTAGCAAATATTTTTTTAATACTCAATCTTTTAGTCAATGAGGCATGGACTGCAGGATGAAAAGAGATGAGAGAGCAGAGCCCCTCCAGGGATGATGGGTGGGAATAATTTTGATTGATTTATTTTGCCACCATGTCTGCATGCATTGCATAGATGGTTGAGACAACCTCTGACTGAACACATCTTGTTGCATACCTGCGATCCACTTTGTTAAGCGAAGGCAACCACACAGATTCACACACCCATGTTTGCGATAGCATATTGGGTTATACTTGGATATGGACATCATAGTTACAGTACTCGTGTACAAGAGAACCATTAAGGCAGGACCGACTGCCCCTTTAAATGATAACACATTTAAACAGTTCTTCATGCTGTGTACACTAGCCTCTGACCTGTTCCAACAGTGGGGCTGGAAATGGAACATTCTGGAACAGCACTGAAGAGCGCCTTTGTGTAACAGTGTGTGTTTTTGATCTTGGACGCGCAGCATGTACGTTGCGGGCGTGAAACAGGATTAACTAGATTAAAATAAGAGCATTTATAATCTTAAAGCTCGCAAAAATTGTCTGCCTCCGGGCTCAGAGATGTATTGTAGCATTGTGTTATCTGACACAAGCACACCATTTTATCTTTTTGATTTCTCACTCTATCTCTCGCTATCCCTCTCTCGTTCCATCAAAAGCACACACACACACACACACACACACACACACACAAGTTCAAATGTAGGTTCACGATCGCTGTGACCAGAATACTGAAGATACCAAACACATCTGCTGAACAAATGGCCGATGTGGAGAAACAAGGATGTTATTTCTAATAGAAGAAAACAGGCCTCAGGCCTGTTATATACAGTCTGACATAAGATTTTCTACTTAATTATTAATTATTGTATGATTAATTCAGATTATTGTGAACTGGTTGACACCATTCACACTATAAAATTGGAGTATGGGTGCATACTTGGCATATTCTATGTTTCTTCTAAAAGTACTTGTAAGAAATAAAACTGACAAAATGGGCAATTGTTAACATATAGAGCTATAAAAATATGTGTACAGCATTGCTCAGTATAATATGGTCTTGAAAGACTTTTTGACAGGTTTGAGGCATTATTGTGATCACCTTTGAAACTCACTGCAGGAAAGCAGTGAAAATCCTAGAGTCTCTTTCTCTGGAGAAAAATTTATGAAACAAGAAACTCCAGGCAAAAGTCTCTCTTTGCTCTACATTTCATCTCAATAGTGTCTATGGTGTAAAACAATTACATTTAATCAGATTGAATTTTCTTATTGTTCTAATACCTGAACCCAGGGGGAAATGTGAGCAACCTGTGCAACAGACAATACACCATCACAGACACTGACTGACGCAAGAGGTCTTAACACCAAAAATATTGCGGTGCATTCCTGAGGTGACAGGTCAAATTACGTACACAGCATCCTTATCATTTCTGGGTTTTCTAATTGGAACCGTATATCGTCTCCAAGCCATTTTAACAGCTTCATTATAACCTCAGGGACAACATTTCTAGCACATTCTGGCATTAGAGGGCCGCTCCCTTGGGCCAAGAAAACAATCTCTGGTTTACATGTTTGGATAGGGGAAGAAAATAGCCCCCAGTTATTTAGCAATGGAAGAAATATGCGAGACACCTCGTACAACCTTGCTGCAACATTCAGGAAGTTAACCTGCATTAGCACGGCTCTCAGTCCTGACACGTGGTCATTAGAGTCGAGACTCACGGTAATCGTAGTAAATGCTTGAAAACAGAAGAGCATTTAAGCCTCACCTATAGACGCACAGGAATTTATGATTAATTTCCATGTTGTGAGGCCGTCTCCAGTGATCGGTTTGAGATAGGTTGATGCAGACAGAGGAATCATGTTGCAATCCGTGTGTGAACACGTTCACACTGGAGGGCAAATTGTGAACTCAGCTTCAGACCTGGGTATGACAAGCCTGCATCTCTCTGCATCACTGTGATACAGGCACATCTAAAGTCTAATGAACTGAGACAAAGCAGTTTACTGATCATGTCTGTCTCTTACCCAAGTGGCTCAGGTCAGTATTTGGGGAGCCAGAATGGTGCCCTCTACTGGTAATAACCAATGATACAAAGTTTGATGCAGTAATGTTGAGAAAACATTTAACAATTTTATTGATGTATACTTTTTGTATTTACATTGATGCAGATGTAGTGAGAATTCTATTAAGTGTGGATTTGGTAAAACATGAGATAAAGAATCCAGACATATCTGTAGCTTTAAAGAACCATCACATGACCACCTGTATAGTAAATAATTTGTCTTGGTAACCCGTCTATATTTGGACACTAAGTCTGAACAACACTGCAACAAAAAAAAAACTATGATTTTGCATCCTCAATCTGCCAGTTTTAGTCCTTAACGTTGGTATAACATTAAACATTACAGTGCATCTATAAGTAAGAACATTGTAGATTTAAATGCAATCTGGCTCTTTGGGTAATTTGTCAGATCTTTTAAAGTACAGGTTAAAAAAATACATGACAGATATATTAGGATCAACCCCACTGTTGTGGGCTACAATCTTTTAAAGGTGGAGGTGCAGTTAGGGTGAAACCATAAGAGAAAATCTGATTAAATACAGAGGCTACATTAGTTTATTATTCTTCAAAGGACTGAAAAATGTGGCAGTTTGTGGATGATTTTCGGGAGCAATTTAACTCGTAGGAAGGTCACTAAATGTCTCAGATACAACAGCCGTCCTTGTTCTCTCTTGAACTTGGATCAAACATGTCAAAACGAGGGCACGGGTCTCTAGGTCTGAGGGTCAAAGTTCATGCCCTCTGAGAGACGCTGCTGACCCATAATCGAGACATAGATTGATTAAGTTTGGAGAGGGTCTTCTTTCACTGTGTGAGGACAAAGACTCACCTTGCTGCAGGATTTTGCCAAAGTACTTGTTCTGGCTGGTACAGTTCCAGCGTCGAAAGCGAAACTGGTATTGGCATTCTCGCACACCCAGCTTTGCACCCTTGGCGACTTCGTTTACGATCTCTGGCTGGGTCTGGCACAGCTCGGCCTGCTTGCCCGCCAGCCGTTTTGTCTTCCTGCAGATGCTGTTTGGGTCCATGACCAACGGACTCCCCACTGCCCTAAACCGACAAAATAAAAACATCAGATGACTCGTTTGAACTACACAAGGTATCAGAAGATAAAGTGCGGTTATCTTTTCGAACCGCACGGCACACAAACCACTTCAAATGATGTAAAGCATTATAGATTTAACATTCTGTTTTTTTAACATGTGGTTCACTTTAAGGTCTAAGCAGATCCTGATACATTTAAACACTTCATTGATTCTGTTTTTTTAACATTAGGTTCACTTTAAGGTCCAAGCAGATCCTGATACATTTAAAGGCTTTCATCGGTTCACATTGTTCCTAGCAGATGACAAAGAAAATATACAGAAAAAAGACAACTACTCGAGTCAGACACACTATAATGTCAGCCGTAATCGTATTACCCCTTTAAACATAAACAGATAACATATAACAAAAAAGCTGCATCTTAATTGCTGGGTTTCATCAAAAGCGATGACAGATGTGTGTTTATACTTGAATAAATTGTTTATTTCAATGGCTAATGGGAGAGGAGGCCTCAGGTTCAGAGCGTGGAGTTTTCGTAGAGCTTCCCGTGACAAACGCTATGACATAATGTGAGAACCCCACAATCCTCCGGTTCTTTCTGTTTAATAACTCTGAGTGTATCGAAGCGGAGTTCAGCGGCCGTGATCCATGCAGCTGAAGTCGGTTTTTATCATTACGTTGTCGTCTGGGGGAGCAGATCTCTGTGAGAATTCCTCATTGCTTTTCATTCACCCCTGTCAAGGCTAATCTTTCAGACTAATAACATTCATCTGCCGTGCGAGTTTGTTTTAAAAAGTCAAACCAACGCTCTTGCCAGTCGCCTTCCATGGCGGTCTGATAAGAAATATGAGAGGGGAGATAACAGGCTTTAAAAGCGATGCATCCCATCTTGATAGGACTAATATTTCATTTGCATACGTCCATGTAAGTTTAACTATTAATAAGTTAATGCTTATGATTCTGTATCTTTACAGTAGTATAAAGTTCCCCATCATTGCGACTGCTGCTCGTATGCCAAATACTTAATGCTGCTTTAACATTTATTGACAATATTTTGTCTATTGTGATTTAAAAGAATACAAACAGACCTATACTGACCAATCACACTATTGCCTGCTTACACAGTTTATATATAGAGTTTTAGTGTGTTTTCGTATGTCTGAGTAAGTTTTATTTTACATTACAAAAGCAGTGCAATAAACTGAACAATAAATCTCTAATCAGGTTAAATTTTAAAGCGGTTGGGAGGAATATGTAACGCACCACGGTTTCAGTGATTGCGTTAAGCTACTGTACCCTAAATAAACTAGGTTTCAATTGTGCATTTTATTGCATTTATTTAAAGGGGAGAAATTAGAATGGATACAATCACATTAAAACTAAAGGTAGTGTGTGGGGAGGTGTCCTGTGCCAGCACACAAACATCTATGTCATAAGAATGCATGAAATGGTTTGGCTTGATGGTGCGAGAACTTTTTACCCTTTTAAAATTTAAATTTGGTTTCAACAGGTGGCCCACAAGTTCACATGCCCACCAGGAAATGTGATTATCATGGTTTCCCTGGAGACAGACAGAGATGGACTATGTTGTGCTGATGGCCCTATTTTAACTATTTCAGGTCTTTATCTGAGATACACACATACATATGCACATGTATCTCAGATACACACATAGCCTTTCTGTAGCTCAACTGGTAGAGCATTGCGTTAGCAGCGCAAAGGTTGTGGGTTCGATCCCCGGGAATGCAAGTACTGATAAATTTTTTTTTTAAATGTATACATTGAATTCACTGTAAGTTGATTTGGATAAAAGCTTCTGCCAAATGAATAAAAATGTAAAAACAAAAACATACGAAATTATGAGCTGCAGGTACAAAGTTTCCTGGCTGTCCAGCTCTTCTGCAGTCTAAGATTATCTACAAACCTTTTCAATGACAGCATCAGCTTCTCACATAATAGAACCACATTTTACAGCGGGAGGTGTAGACTCGTAAAAATGCAGCCGCTGGACTTTCTCTTTCCAAGTTCTGCTTCACTGTCCAAAGGGGCGAAGACAGGCCCTGGATTTTACAGTAAAGGAAAGCTTGAATATCATGAAAGTGACCTTAGGACGGATATGTGGTCATATTATGGATTGGGTGATATAGAGATGATGGTATTTGTCTGTGTCTGATCAACCATCGTTTCCCTAATCGAAACCAGCCACGACCAGAACCAGACAAAGAAACACGCAGAGACACTCATTTCTGTCTCTGAAATTTGCCATTTCTCATACAATGATTCATATTAGAATTCAGCTAGGAACACTGGTCCCAGGTCAGCCCACAAGAATGATAGCTAACCAGGCAACTACACAAAGAAACAACACACCCTAGTTTAACCACATCATCCACATGGTTTATTGAAAGCCAGCCGTTCCTCTTTCTGTTTATCTGGTGAGACTCTTGAATGTGATAAGCAAGAGATGAGGCCTAATCACAACATGGAAAAGGATGTACCCAACTCATGCAATCTGGAATATCGGAAAACACAGTCACACCATGATGTATGAGAGAGATAATATAGTCGAGAACAGGGAAAACTGTGATTAAGAGAAGTTATCCAAATAATCAGTGCGAACATACACACAGACATTTATCTCTTTTTGGCCTGTGGGGACCTCAGGTTACATTATGAATTGCACAGTTACAGATAAGTCTCTTCTTTTTTTCACGCTGTGAAAGAGCGAAATTCATCCCTACTTAATCCCTCAAGTATGCTGGATATGTAGTCAATCACGACCGGGCTGGAACAGCACAGAGTGGCTTGGGTTCACTTCTGTGGTGCGTGGCACTGAGCCACGGCACAATCTCCTGTTGGAGCACAGTGTTCAAATCAAGCGTGTGGAACCGTGCGACAACGCCGTCTGCCACACGCAGATGGAGCTAAGAGAGGGACCGAACCGGGGAACGGTGCACAAAACCTTTCCCTGAACGTCTGGAGAGCGGCGGACACAGACACACGCTCGGAGGTGAAACACTGTAAGCGCGGCCGGACCGGCCAAGCAGCTGTCATCTAAACGTTATCTGATCCATCTCTCAAGGCCTCTTGATTGGATATCTCTCCATTCTCCAAATGAGATTCACTTCTCCCAGACTCTGTGTGAACATCTGACATTGTGTAGTCTGGGACACGCTCGCATAAGTTACATCGGTCAGGTTGAATAAGACATCTGTGAGTAAGTATGACAGGGGTGCACATACACGCAGGCCAAGCTATAAAAAGTGAAAATATACCATTGTTCAATAGATATGTAGGTAACAACAGAATATTAATGTACTTTACAGTTCTACATGTACTGATCTCTATAAATGACTTAACACAGGGGTTTGCAACCATTCCTTCGCCACTTTTTGGAAGACTTGCTTATTGGACACACCCACTTCAGGTCATTGAGTACTTTACTAATCAGTTGACGTGTTAATTCATGTGTGTTAAGTAAGACAGACATCAGAATGTGCA